>BGPR01015562.1:0-36413 GCA_013235015.1 Araneus ventricosus
AGCGCAGTTGTGAGCTTAATTTTGGTTGAATATAGTAAGTGTTGGTACTCATTTTATTTAGAATTTTAAGCTCTACAACTGTTGTATTACAATATTTTTGATAGCATGAGTTGTTTTTGAGATATTGCTCGATTATTGGAAAAAAAGTCCTATTTTCTGACTACAAATCTGCACGCAGCGGCTAACGCTCACCTCGCCGGAGGGGGAAAACTTAGTTTGTTCGTTCCAGACCTTAACTGAAGGGATTAAAACAATTTCCAGCTTTCCCCTAATTAATTCCAAATTCAACTACCCAACCACTGGGCTATAATTAAAAGATGAAAGCGTGAGTAGCTTTCTTGGAATGTAAACCGTTGTTCCCAAGCGTTAGCGACTCAACTAGTTAAAATTCAAAATGTCGTAACAAAACAACATTGAAAAGTGGTTAAACGAGTTTACATATTCACAGGTCAATGAAACGAGAACCAACTCATACTAGTTAAAGTCTTTTAAGAAGAGTGTCTCTTTCTTGCTTTCTGGTAAGTTATTCTTACACATTCTTAAATGATATTATATTGTTACTAATGACGTTTATATTTTTGCGTAATTACAAACTTTACTTTACAATATTATTTTATTATAACAGTTTAAAATATTTCTTATTCGCATGTTAACGAGAGTTGGGTCTATGAAACCCAACATGGAAAAAACTTCTATATTTTTTAAAAAATACAAATTTTTAAGTAATATCCTCCTAACTTGGCTCTAATATAGTTCCCCCATTAGTACTTAAGTATAAAAATTTTAATTAGCCTAATTGATTTTTTTCCTTCTGTTTTCCTAATTGGAATGGGAGATTTTGATCTCTCATGTTATTCCTATGGGAAATTTTTAAACAGTTATATTTTTAATTCCAATTGCCTCCGATCTACAATTCTTGCTAGAGGGCTGTATCTAGAATAGATCTATGACTCCTAACATAAATTTTTATTAATTTTTTGAATTTTTATTAATATTTCTTGTGTGTGTATTTTCGAAAACTTCTATATTAATTTTATTTATTTTGATTTAAATGAATAGCTAAAAAAATTACTTCTACTCAATTTATTAATTTTTGATTTAAATTAATGCTTAAAAACATTTTATTTCGATTTGAAAAATTCCTTATTGCATTCAATAATTTTCTAAACTATTTGAAAAATTCGTTATCGCATTCCATAATTTTCTAAACGCTTTGAAAAATTATGGAATGCGATAAGGAATTTTTCAAAACGCTTAGAAAATTAATAAATACAATAACGAATTTTTTAAACCGTATAGAAAATTATTAAATGCAAAAAGGAATTTTTGAAATCGTTCAGAAAATTATTAAATGCAATAACAAATTTTTCAAATCGTTCAGAAAATTATTGAATGCAATAAGGAATTTTTCAAATCGTTTAGAAAATTATTAAATGCAATAATGAATTTTTCAAATCGTTCAGAAAATTATTGAATGCAATAAGGAATTTTTCAAATCGTTTAGAAAATTATTAAATGCAATAATGAATTTTTCAAATCGTTCAGAAAATTATTGAATGCAATAAGGAATTTTTCAAATCGTTTAGAAAATTATTAAATGCAATAATGAATTTTTCAAATCGTTCAGAAAATTATTGAATGCAATAAGGAATTTTTCAAATCGTTTAGAAAATTATTGAATGCAATAACGAATTTTTCTAAGCGATTTGAAAAATTCCTCAATTCCGAAAATTTTATTTATTTTTGATTTAAATGATTGGTTAAAAAATTTATTTCAACTGGGTTTATTTATTGTAATTTAAATGAATGGTTAAAAATTTTATTTCGACTGGGTTTATTTATTGTAATTTAAATGAATGGTTAAAATTTTATTTCGACTCAATTTATTTGATTTGATTTAAATGAATGGTTAAAATTTTTATTTCGACTCAATTTATTTGATTTGATTTAAATGAATGGTTAAAAAATATTTTGACCCAATTTATTTGATTTGATTTAAATGAATGGTTAAAATTTTTATTTCGACTCAATTTATTTATTTTAATTTAAAGAATAGTTAGAAAATATTTTGACTTGGTATATTTAATTCATAATAAATGTACCAGGTCAAAATATTTTTTAACCATTCATTTAAATCAAATCAAATAAATTGAGTCGAAATAAAAATTTTAATCATTCATTTAAATTATAATAAATAAACCCGGTTGAAAATAAAATTTTCAACCATTCATTTAAATTATAATAAATAAACCCGGTTGAAAATAAAATTTTCAACCATTCATTTAAATTATAATAAATAACCATTAATTTAAATCAAAATAAATAAACCGAGTCGAAATGAAAATTTTTAAACCATTAATTTAAATCAGAATAAATAAATCGAGTTGAAATAATAAATAAATTGAGTTGAAATAATTTGTTTTTCAATCATTCATTTAAATAATAAATAAATCGGATTAATAATCATAATAAATAAAGCGAGTTAGGACAAATATTCGACTATATATTTGGCGGACTGTATATAATACACCGAAACCTCTCTACACTGGCAACCCACTTTTGCAAGGAAAATTGGCCTCTCTAAAAGGGTATTTATGTTTGGGAGTGGGAGTACAAAATACGTAATTAAATAAATACTAATTCGTCATTTCTGATAAAGCTAATTTTAAGAATTATCCAAAGGAAAAAAGGACTTTATACAAAAATTTCTCTCGCTATATATATTTCTTTCTTTTTTAGAAAAAGGATAAAAATTTGTGTCTGTTTGGGTCTTTCAGCTCTTTCGGAAGTCACTTTTTCAATTGTAAAAATATATCCCTAATTGTTTCGCCGGTAGAGGAAAGGCAATGATATCGCCTATCCGTCTTGTAGATATCTTAGACGACCGACCGAAAACAGTCGTCAAAATGCGACATCTGATTCACTTGTCGCCTATTCTGTCAAATGTGGTGCGAACTACAAGCCGAATGGAGGACAATTGTAAAGGGTGTCGGTTATTCTGTTGACTTAACCGTTAATCAGTCCTCAAATTCGGACATAAATCGCTTATCTCGACCGTTTACTATGTAATAACTTTAAGATGGAATTAAAATTATTAGATCACCCTGCTCTCAACATGTCCCGAAATCGCAAATATTTTTGCCGATGAAAGTCGGAGTTTCTCGCCGACGGCGGGCAATTGTCCCGTCCCCCCCCCCCCCCGGCTGGCGCCGCCTCTGCAGCTTGTTCGCTGGGAATATAATTTATAATTTCAGTTGAACCTCTTATGCATAATTTGATTTTCAGGTTTCCTTTAACAAAGTAATTTCAAATTTTATATTATGATAGACACTTAACCCATGTTCTTTCAGTGGCCTTGCAGAGCTGTTCTGTTAGTTGTCTGCATGAACGTCTCCAAGGGAATCAAGTAGTTGTCCGTGCAAAGTATGCATTTGATTTCAATATTAAAATGGCGCGGCACATTTTACTTCCAGCAGCATGTTAGCTGGATTAAAACATATTGATCAAAAGATTTAAAACATAGCATTAAACATTAAGATATTACCTTAGCTTTCAGCAATGGAAAAGAAACACGCAAATAAATTTTTGTTTAAACAATGAAAACGATTTGAATTTCATTGCAACAATGAAAAGTATTGTTGTAAATTATGCTTAAAATATTTTTAAAATTAGAGAAAAAAGACATTGTACAGCAACTTAATTAATATCATTGAAAAAGTAATTTTATGCAATTCCAGATTGTGTAAAAAATGATTTTTGTGCTGTAATATTTTCGGAAGTTATTAAGAAAAAACGCCAAAATTTCGCTTAATTTTTCATTACCAGGAAGAAATTCCGACCTGCCGAAGCATGCGGAAGAAAACAAAAAAATCTGACCAGCAAAAAAAAAATGCTCTATAAAGACTTAATTATGACCATCCAAGACTCTCTATCATGAATCAAGAATACGAGAACGCGTTCACTAAAAATTTAAAAGTGCCACTCTGGAAGTCGCAAGTAAACAGAGCCAACAATCGACATCCCCATCTGACAGGAAAAACCTAAAGACCTATTTTTCTTTCCTTCTTTTTTTTTTGACTGTAACTCATAGTCCACATTTTTCTGTTCTATATTACGAGTGGTCCTCTAGTCATGTCCTTCAACACAGAATATGTTTCATAAGATGCGGATCACCATAGCAAAATTTTTACAATATTATTTACATGTATCCAAGCACTATTCTAGATACAGAAAACTATAATTTGGCTATTATGTAAATATAGTTTCAAAATTTAACTCCCTTAACACCTTGAAATTTACATTAACACAATACAGGATACAATTTCCAAACAATTAAAAGACAGCATAGAACACAATATGTTGAACGTTATATGTTTTTTGTTAAAAACAATTAATCCAATTGTGAAGTTCCAGAAATAGAATTCTCTGAGTTTCAAATCTCCACATTTAGAAAATTTGCCCATATTGACAGTGCATATTTGAGAAATATCTTCTTACAGAATAAGCATCTAGAATTACCATATTTCCTAAACATTTGGCTATTAACCCCTACAGTCTCCAAAATTCAAATTTGGTAAAGCTATAAAAGTTTGCATTACAAAAAATAACAAACAGTTCACAGCAAACAATAAAGAGAGAACAAGTGAAAAGCATAATCAGGAGGAGGACACCACACAAGCCAAGGACTTGGTCAGGACGTCCTGGATGATAATTTTTAGTCCAATTTTTCCTCGTGTATTCAGAATCAATTCTAGAATACCAAGTTGAAAAAAGTTTTCAGGAAAATACTTTTGTCTAACTTCCCTATAAATCTGGCACCCGTAAACATAATGGGAGACAGTACCTTGATCTCTTCCACACTCACAATCTGGAGATTTGCCAAAAAATCTGTGTTGGTGCACAGGGAAGCACCCATGAGTTGTTAGTATCTGATTTATCAAAAAGTCTCCGTGGCATCTCTTTGTATTTACCTCTGGAAAAATACCGTAGAGGAATCTTGAATTGGGAGAAGACATCCAGCGTGCTTGCCATTCTTGTAACATAGTCAGCTTGAGCTGATTTTTAATCCAGGACTTTGGGATTTTTACCTTGATATCAACCTCCTCTTTAGTTGTAGCATTTTTGGCTGATAAATCAACTAATTCATTTCCATATATACCAATATGTGCACGAACCCAATTCAGTTTAATTTGTGGGTTAACTAATAAAATTTTTCTAAGCTTCATAATTACTTCTGAATGATTTTTGTTAGACTCCAGAGCCATCAATACGGATTTGGAATCCGAAAAAATGACTATTTTTTCTTTAGTCGGACCGACCTTTTCCACTGCCATTTGAATTGCCACTGCCTCAGCAATAAAGACACTTGCTTCATCGTTCAACCTAATTTCCAACTTCCAAATAATATCTCTATCCTCGCTCAGGCAAACAACGCCGGAACCAACTCTTCCATTCAATTTTGACCCATCTGTAAATATTTTCTTAAATCTACCGTTCGGGTCTGAGTCCATACTCCAAGAAATACCACCTTTTTCCCATGGGAGGAGACCCAATTTATTTACCAAATCAAAGTCTTGAAAGGAATATTCCTTATCTTTAATATTTATAGGTATTCCTCTATTGAACAAATTAAATTTAGTAACTTCTTTGTCTGCTACAAGATCCAGAGGAACTAATCCAGTCAGAACCTGGAGGGCCTCCGAGGATACGGTTTTGTAAGTTTTTGCGATTTGAACTAGTGCTACCCTTTGAATTTGAATAAGCTTTTGACTAATTTTAACCGTTTTGTTGAACCAAATTTCAACACCATATAAAATATATTTTTCTATTGCCACTTTGTAGATTTCTTTTAATACTTGGGGTTTAACCCCCCAGGTCGCTCTTGAAAATCTATATAGTTTATTTTGCAGGTAATTGACTTTTTCTCTGACCCCCTCCAGGTGGGGCCTCCATGTTAATCTTTCATCAAATAACAGGCCTAAGTATTTTAATGTCCTAGATTGTTTAATAACTATATCGTTCATTTTCAATCTTGGCACATGCGTAATGTCCTTTTTATAAGGGAACATTATAAACTTTGATTTCGTAGGATTTATTTTGAGCTTATATTTGTTTGCCCATGATTCCACCACTTTTATTGGGGTCACCAAACTCTCTGTAAATTTATACGAGACCGTTCCCGATGACATGATGAGGATGTCGTCTGCAAACATTGTGCACATAATATTCTCTTGTTCATCCATTTGTCTTAAAAGTCTATCGGCGATTAGAAGCCAGAGTACGGGACCTAAACAGGAACCCTGTGGGACTCCTTTTGAGTACTTAATAATTCTGAGTCAATTGAGTATAATGACATTATTAATGTCATCGTAGATTCTTCTGTTACTGAGAAAGTCTTTTATGACGTCAATTAAATATACTGATATCCCATCCTCTTCGAGACAATTTATTAGGTCGTCCCATATTACACTATTAAATGCGTTAGATATGTCTAGTGATAAAGCCAAAGTTATCATTTTTTTGGCTTTTGCATTAATAATGAAGTTATGGTATTTATCAAGAGCTGTCAAGGTTGACCTTTGCTTTCTGAAACCAAATTGATTTCTATGTAACTTACATTTGCTTTCCAGTTCATATAATAATCTCTGTGCAATAATCTTATCATATACTTTACCCCAAGTAGGTAAGAGACATATTGGTCTATATGCCGAGACTTCGGAGAGATCCTTTCCCTCTTTTGGTATCAGTAATACCTTTGCAATTTTCCAGAAATCTGGAAAAACGCCTTGTCTTGTACAATCATTAAACAACTCCGTGAACCAAGCTGGATCAAGAAAGAAGAGCTCTCTGATGATTCCAAGAGTCAAACCATCTGGTCCGGAAGATTTATTTTTATCCATATCATCCATGACTGTTTTAACTTCTTCTTGTGTAATAACCGGAAAATTCATATTTATTTTAATCTGTTTTTCAACTATTCCATCTTCAAATCTTGGAAAATGATGCTCCAGGACAACCTGAATACTGTCTCTGAAATTCTTTGTGTATTCTCCATTTTCCATCCTTATATATTTCATTTCCCCAAAGAGACCTACTCTTTCTTTTATTAACTTGTAAAATGCGTCAAATGTGTTGGTCTTCAAAATGGTATCCAAAAATTTCCTGAAGCAGGTTTGTTTAGCTAACAAAATTCGACTTGTGTACGTCGCCAATTCTTTTTTGTACCTTATTTCCCTTTTTTTTCCTTAGATCTTGGTCTCTAGTCGCCTGGAATTTTCTCCTTAGCGCTCTAACTTTACTTCTTAATATTTCCAATTCGGTGTTCCACCAAATAGCGTTTTTTTGCTCTATTTCTCTTCCTTGTTTCAAAGCATACATTTGCTATAATATGATGAATTTCTTTAATCATTTCGTTTAAATTCTTGTTTGAATCTTTGTAATTAGTTTCGCATCTTTCTACACTTTGATTTACTTAAATTTTGAAATCAAACAAGTTTATGTTTTCTATGGACCATTTGATTGCCCTTCTCTTGTTCGAGAAATTTTCTTTTTCAATTTTAAATTCCATGATTTGATGGTCGCTAAGCGTTATTCTGTCCGATATCTTCCACTCGGTGATTCTATCGACACCGATATTCTTAACCATCATTATATCTATTCAGCTAATACCGCAAGGGCCATTAAATGAAGGTAGAGAATCCCTATCGTTGATAACAACTAGGTCAAATTGGTTTATTAAGCCATGCACTATATTTCCTCTTTTGTCTGTATTCCTTGGACCCCATATACTCGACTTGGCGTTGAAGTCACCAAGAATTACAATCTTTTCCTGTGAAAAACGTAAAAGTAAGGTACTAATTTCATTTATATTATCACCTAGTTCCTCACTTGGGGAATTTCATTTATATTATCACCTAGTTCCTCACTTGGGGCGCAGTAAACCGATATCATGAGAAATTTCTCTCCGCTGAGCTCAATTTCTATAGCAACAAGTTTTTTAAGGATTTTCAATGGAAAAACTTTAATATCCGGATTAGATATCAGAAATCCAGCTAATGGTTTGTAATCATAAAAGTATTTACGAATACCAGTTGGAAATTCGGTAACCTTCGATTCCCAGAAATAGGGATCATTCACAGACACAATATCATAGTTGAAACGAATGAAGTCTTGAGCAAGTTTAAAATTTAATTTTTCATTAATTAAAATTTCAAAAAAAGTGCTCCGAGGTGCACATTCCCTCCCTCCAAAGTATGTTTATGCCAAATTTCCTAGCTCTAGGTCCAGCAATCTCCCCTGCAGAGCGCCAACACACACATTCTCCTTTATTATTAGTAGATATTCTTGAAACCCTGATCTGAAAGTTTCAGTTACCGATTTTCTCATCATCGTAAAGGCCGTGGGCAAGGGAGGTTTAGATGCCCCTGAAGCCAGTTTTAGAGGGCGTCATGGAGTCAAAACTTTTATGCCATTTTTAAAGCAAAATATAATGAGGCAGCGCAAAAATGATACCTTAGCCCGGGGTCTTAAGCTTTCTATAAGGCACTGAAGACAACTGGGGTTAAAAAAAAAATATTTCCCGGGCGCCACTTACCCTCGACATGCCACTGCACATGTTGACAAAATGTTACTTTTTACATTCAGAAACGATGAAAGTATGAAAAAAAAAATATAATGACCAGGGCGAAGTTTACACAAGCTAAGCCACTAATGATGGGGGGGGGGGGGCCAAAAATTACATTATGACCCGGGCACCACCACAGCTCATCAAGCTTTCATAACAATATTTTTCATCTTCAAAGTAGATACTTCCGAGTCTGTTCTTGTCTTTCCTTTTCAACATGCTTTCTATAACAATGTTGTTCAATATTTTGAATGCCGCACAATATATCGTAGGGATATTGTAGAGCATTTTGCATTAGGAGTATCAATATTGTGCTAATAAGGCTGTATCAATATATTCCATATTCATTGCAAGTAATTAATAGCATTTAGTAGGTCGGAATTAAAATAAGACAATGAAAACATAGAATATAATTTTGGACCGAAATAAAAAAAGAAACTTAAGAATCGCGAAAATACAATCCTCCAAAAAAGGAAAAACTACTCCCTAAAAAGCAATAAAAATTTAGGATACTGAACTTTTGGGATTGCAGTCTTCACATCACATCGTTACAAATTTCCCTTCTGTTTTGCTTTAGGAAACAGTTTCTGATAAACCTTTGGAGCAGAACTGTAATGAAATAATCAACGGTTGCAAATAATTGTTTTAAATTTACTCATAAAATAAATCTGTAATGTTAAACTTCTGTTCTTTATTTAAGAAATCTGAAAAATTTTGAATTCTTTAGCACTTTTCATTTGATTCATTGTATTGAACAGAAATTTAAGTGTCGTGTAAATGAAAGTTCTACAACTTTTATTCAAACATGTTAAGTTATAGCAGTGCAGTTGGAATATTACATTTGTGATTTCTGCTGAAATTCATACAATTCAATACAATCTCCTTCTATTTTAATACAGACTATAAGTTTAAAATAATGTATTTTCTTTTTTGTTAAATAAAACTGTTCATTTTAGTTTCAAGCTATCTAATTTCGTATTGTGACGAAATTGTCTTGTGGGTGTATGTTAATGCAGTCCAATAAGCAGGATAAAAAATAAAGCTCTTTATTTTACGAACATTCTAAAAACAGAAACGTAGCACAAGTATTAAAACATCACTCGTAAAAATTCACAACAGAGATTACCAAGAAATCTCAACACAACGCTCAAAGGTTTCTTATCAGCTCACCAGCTTGCCTTGCTAATCAAAATCCAACTGACTCTTCTCGGCTTGGGAGCTTGCTTTTATACTTTTTCAACAGGAAGTGACTTCATTACATAGGAAGTGATGTAATCTCCAGAAAGTTCATGAAGCCAGTAGAAATAGGTAAAAAGTTCGAGGTCCTTCTAGAAAATTCCTTTTGCCACCAACTTCACCAAATCTATTGCCAAGATTAGCATCTCAGGGAAACAACTTTATAGCTTTGTAATAGTATACTACTTCACAGTTTTATAGCTTTGGGTCCTCGAACAATAATTTTGTATAGAAACTGCCTTCTACTTCAAATGCTTACAGGCATCGAATTTGGAATTTTGGCTTAAAATGCAAATAAGTTAGGGAATTCCATTAAAAAATTTTATTATCAGATGCATCCATTCAATCGTATTTCTGAACTAAAGGTTGCGGGGAAGTTTGAAATTGATTAGGTTCAGAAGCTGCACTTTTCTTATATTAATAAATACACTGGTGTCAATAAGTTAGGTTAAACCGGAAACATGATATCTTGAATAATTATCGGTTTATCACAGTGAAATTTTGTCATTCCTTAGAGACAATTCATAGTAAATGAATTTAATAAAATGGAGTAACACTTTTTCAATTTTCAGACAAAAAAAAGGACCAAAACATGACACTTGATATTTTCTGAATCTTCTGGCTAATAAAGAGAGCGACTACTTTGCACAGCTTTTCAAGACAGCGGGCTGAGGTTGTTGATCAAAGCTTCAGGCAACAAATCCCATTCTTCTAATAACGAAGATTTTAAATCCTGGGAGGGGCTTGATGTCGTCCAATTGGCTCTTCTTAAACTATTCCAAACATGCTCTATGCAATCTGGCGGGCCCCAACATTCGACGAATACCTTCTTTCTCCATAAAATCATCCACAAGCGAATTTCTGCGTGGCCTAGCACCATAGTCCACAAAAATGAAATAGACTCTAACAGCTCCCCCAAAAATGCCTCACATACAGTTCAAGAACCTCATCTCTATACCACTGTGCAGATACAGAGCTTGCATCAAAGACATACAGAGGCTGTCGATATGATTCCTCTCCACACAAGGATTCCATTTCCATGGAAGTGAAAGATTTCTCTCATGTTGGAGGGATGGTAATGGACCCCACACTTTCTTCAGACAAAGATTTATCGAGAATCACTTTTGTGTACTGAATCTCGCCTTGTAAGTGAAAGAAGAGATGGCTCCAATCTTACTATGCCCAAGAATGGTGTCCTTTGTTCTATGAAGTTTAGTTATATTAATGTCCCATTTGAGGCAACACGAGGGCTATTTCGGGACAGCCTTGTAATTTTGAACGATGGTCAGATGACGAGGATGACCCCCTCTCCAAAATTCAGCACCACACAAGCAGGCAGACGTTTGACCCACGGCATCAGATTTAACATGCACAAGGCTTGTTCCACAAAAGAAGGGGCTCTCATTTATGAAGTTTTGAGAGGAACAGATACCACTGGGCATAAAGGGCCTTCTCAGCTAGGGATCTCTAGACAGTTTCCCTAGAAATTATTGCTTATAGTAGTGTGATCGCAAGAGAGTTCTATAGCTATTACCTCTCTATAGTGTTGTGCACTTAATGCTACATATTGATCTTCTACTTGTGCTATAACTCTTGGATGATCGTCCTAGGGATGGTACCTATTATTTGGAATAGGTTCCATAACCTTGACACCTCCATTCAAGATACTTCTAACCACTCAGCCACGTTCGCTCGAGTCTGGTCAGGTTTATGCCACCGACACATGGCTCTTCGTCTTAATGATTCCAGGAACTCATTTTTGATCAAATAATTCACTCGTGATATATTTCTGTTAAAACCACATTTCTACAGACGAAAATCCCAAATAAAAAATGGCCAGTTTCACCTTTTCTAAAAAAAACATTACTACTTAAAAATTTAAAAGGCACCTAATGTGATGCATATGCTTATATTACATGATCATTCTCCAAATTATACAACATCAATTTTTAAAATATTAGAGATAGCTATTTTGAATTCTTGTGAAAAATGTGTTTGTAATTTAAATTTTATACACCAGTGTAAATAAGGAAACAACTTTTGAATTTGCTATGCAATTTTCAGGCAAGAGTCACCAGTTTCATTATTCTATTATATTCTCTTCAGATCCAAAGGTATAATTTTCGACCAATTTTCAAAAAAATCGAGAGTAATACTCTTGATAGGATTATATAACATCACATATAATTAACTTATTAATTATATATCAAATAATATCATAAATAAAACATAATTAATAGATGACAGTATGGGACTATCCAAAGCATTGGACAGCAGGATTCAAGAGCTTTGAATGAAAAGAAACTCTTTTTGTAAATAAAAACACAAATGCGCATTAAAATGGATGCAGGGTCTCGAAAGGATATATTATTCTAATGGAGACTACTGACATATCTTGGAATGCGTTGGACCTGGTTTAATACTCCCATACCATTCCAAATATACTACATATCAAATAAGAGTATGAAACAAAAAACTTTTTTTCTATTAATAATTCACACCTGAAGATGATTCCATAAATTATAAGGTATTACAAATTACTTCGACATATGAATATTCCTGTTAGTTCTAATATTAATTTTTGTACTAGATTTTTTTTAAAAATTAGGATTAAATTTAGCTATGGGACACATTATTGCATACATATCTTTTACTTACTTAGAAATGAAACTTTTTTTTCTTCCATTGCTTAAGCACACATGAAAACAGCTCCTGATTACAGGAAGTGTCAAAAAGTTTTGGTGTTTTTGAAATGCTTGATTACTGTAAACACAATCAATACAAACGGTTATTCCAAATAATAGGTATAAATAAAATAGGTTTCAAATGTTCAATGTAAGAAAGAGGTGTAATTGTATTGCAAGCCCAATTAAAAATTTGCCTTTGACTATTCTTTCGAATTTCCATGACAATATTGGATCACTGCTAAAGAAAAAAAAGTTTATAGAAGAAATAAATTTACTTGAATGCAATCGTGTTTTCTTTTCTAAGCTTTCCTACCACTTTTTTTTTTTTTTTTTTTAAATAACTGCATGCTAAGGCTAATTTCATTTCGTAACAAAGACAAAATATGCCTACAAGAATGTTTGTATGAATGGATTTTTATTGGCATAATTGTGAAGTTAAAATATTTCTTCTTTTTCAAGCTTCTGTAGCGTTAGTTTTCATTTTTTGATAGAGATTAACCATAGCTAATTTTTTGGATGACTATATGGCAGTGATAACTTAATCTTTTTACCTTGTCTTTCTTTTCTTTGATTCTTGTTTGCACAGTTCTAGATTTTTTTTGATTTTATAATTAAACTTTAAATATTAAAAATGAAACAGCTACTAAGCACCTTTTACATACTTAGAAAATAAACTTTTTTCTTCCATTCCATACGAAACCGATTTTAATGAAACTAATCATTTTTTTCCCCCCACTAACTTTTTTCCTTATCTAATATAAAAACAAGTTTTATTATTGTTTAATTGAAAAAGTTATTTTAAACCATTTTTTGGTAACATGAATTATTTTAAATTTACCCACCATTTTCAAACTAAGCTTAGATACAGTCACTTCCAGATATATGTAAACACTTGAAAGTTTCTCATAATTTAGCAATGAACTATTTGGAATAAATGCTTTTAGACAGAATACTATATTTATTCTTTAAATCAACATAATCACTAAATTGAAATATAAATTTTGAAACTATGTATGATTATTCCAACCCGAATAAATTATATAACCATATAAACTACTTTTTACTTACCATCTAAACAATATCTTTAGAATTTTTTTTTTTTAACAATTTCATTTAAGAGGAAATTAAAACACAAAGTATGAGATTTATAGTTAACAATTTTTTTCCTGTAAAAACTGTTATAAGAGAAAAACTAATTTCAATATGAAAATAATCATTTATTTCTCCAAGAAGCAAATGATGTTGAAAATCAGAAATAGTTCTAAAAATGTATATACAAAAAACAGGATGAAGAAGAATGATTGATGACAGGTACACATCTCAAAAAGCATATCTTGTTCTTATTTCTTCCAATTTCTTTGAAACCTGCAAAATTATAAATAAGTTTTTTGGGTTAGTAAAAATATTTATGGTAAACTGATAACACAGTACTTCTCATTCATATAAATTTTAATTTCTGCAGTTTAATACTAGAAAGAATTAGAACAAAATAATATTAGATTGCGCAATTTTTAAGATATGGTACGAAATAAAAGACAACCAATTTCTCTTATATTAGCCAAAGCATCATATTCAAGGTCACTAAAAGATAAATTTATTAGATATGATTAATTAAATGTATTTTTGAATAATAAGAATATTTAATTTAAGAGAGAAAATCACTTTATGTTATTGAAGATAATTTAATATTTGTGACATACAATACTTGACAACTATGATCAAATCATACAACTTTTCATTTAATGTAAAACAAATGCATACCTCACTGGGTGTTTTATCAAAATCACTAGCTATACTTTTTTGCTTGGCAGGCTCAAGTGAATTGAACTGTTCACACAGATCTCCATCAATCACATTCTGGGAGGGGGAAAAAACAAGAATATTAGAATGAAAGGAGCAATATACATGCATGCTGAAGCATAAGTTATTTCTCTTTTTGATTGAAAAATTAACTAAATTTCAGAATTTTCATATTTAAAGTCGATTCATTAAAATTACTTTAAGACGTCACAACCCTCAAAAAAAGCTTCCAAAATTAAATTTATAACATACCATAGCATGTTTTTCTGCAGCATTAATCTTTTAAATTTTATAAATATGTACTTAAATTTTATCCAGACATTTGGGATAATATGCAGTTTGTTAGACAACAGATTATATTTTGTGAGAAGTTTAAAATGAATTGATATTTTTCACTTATTTTGCATTATTATTATTTTTAAAATTTAATTACTAATATTGTGCATCTTTAAGGATTTCTTTTTTACTACCATATAAACAATTTATAATTCACAATGTATCTTTTTAAAGATGAACCAAGAAATTTAAGGTAAATTTAGTTTTCCTAAACTGAGAAATACATTTCAACTAAGCTTCTAATTTAGATTAGCATGCATTATACACAAGAGACACTGAACATGAAGATACAACTACAAAAAAGCAGATTTTAGGAAGAGGTTGCAAAATAAAATACTGTACCCACCTTAACAGTATAGTAATAGGAACGGAAAGAAAGATGGTCCCTTCCACAAAGAGGAGGGTTTTCAGATCGCATGTGCATTTCAAGATGTTGGAAAAAGTCATGGTCCTGGAAGAGATGAAATTGCATTCAATATCCAACCAGATTAATTCATGCATAATACTTACCTTAGGTATTTTAAGCATTTATTTGGCAATAATACTGCAAAAGAGCGAATACAAATGATATTCATAGTACACACTCAGACCAGCTAACCTGTAAGGCACTCACTTATATTTACTACTAGCTGTTATGCCTGGCATTGCTTGGGATTAAAACACTTTTATGTCTAATATTTTTAATGAAAAAACTATTTTTGTATAGGAAATTATAATACAAAAATTCCTTTATCGTCTGAAACGTTTTTACTTCAAATTTCGTTCATAAATAGTGAAGTATAAGAAGGATTTTGACGAATGTTTTGGGTCAATTAATTAAATAGTTAAATTTTCATTACTAAAAAGCATCAAAATAAACCAGATTAATAGTTGTTCTCGATATAAATTATGAATCGTCTGCTTATAAACTTTTCTTTAGTATTCTTCCAGAATTTTGTTTATATGTTTTAGCAACAGCTCTTCATACATATTCTTGTTCTTTAAAAATAAAAAAAATACATTGCTACAAATTGTGAATTTTATACACAATTGAATTTTTTTTTTAATTATTGAAATGAGAGCAACAATTTTGAACGCAAATGAAATTTGTGTCACTGAAAAGCTTTTTTTAAACTTTAATATAGTATAAAAAATAGTTATTGTAATATAACACTTTTGAAATATATCACACACACAAAATCTTGCTTAATTTTTAATTTAAAAAATTTAATTAACTTTTGGGCCTTTTAAAGTTGACAGTGATCTTTCAATTCTTTTTCAAATATTTACAGAAATAAAAAGAAATTTGTTCAAAGTCTCACCGTTGCCTAGCAACGAAGTATCATTAAATTTGCTTTACTTACGAATCGTCTGCTGTAATAATTTATTTATTACATTTTGAACTTTAAGTGCTAAGTTTGGTTGAAATTGCTGCAGTAGTTTAGGAGGAGACGTGGAAGATACACACATACCCACAATGACTTTTATTTATATTAAGATAAATGAAATCAGTGTTATTTTATTTCCAAGCTTTTATACCATGTAATATGATGAGTTAAATACTTTTGCTTTCAATTAAATTTTTTAAAACAAACAGTTCAGATATTATGAATTATATCTTTGGAAAAAAAGGAAGCTTCTGTAGATGAATTTCATTATACACGAATGAGAAATTTTCAAAAAAATAAGGCGAATTCTCTCTTTATATACCTAATCTTGAAAAATATATTTTAGACATGTGAACAAGATTTCATCTTTTAAATAGAATTTTTAACATATATTACAACACACAATAGTGAATTAAAAAAGTAAAATATATACAAAAATTTTTCTATATAATTTTTTTTTTGAGTGAATAATAACCTATTCATCTAACTGCCCTCCTACAGCATAATTCCCTGAAGTATACTTACTTCATGTGAAGTAAAAGGCACAAGAATTCCGATAGAGCCCGAAAGAGTTGTATATACTAGGGATTCAGATCCTCCAGGTATCAATGTCGCCTTTTGTAAAGAAAGCACTACTTCGCCAACATGAAAGTTGGAAATGATGTCAGCCTAATTGAAAAAAATAATAAACAAATAAATTACAAGGAAAGTAAACAGAAGCTTTAATATCTAGCACATCAATAGAGTAAAATAAAATATGATTTCTCAATGCAGATATAATTATAGAATCAAAAGATATTTACTTTTTGTGATGATCCTCCTAACCATCCTCTGTCCCACAGAGCTTTAACACCTGTTGGATCTTCTTCCACTTCATCACTGATAGCTGTAGGAAGTCGGATCTGTATGCAAAAAGATTAATATTCTTAAATAATAAAAGAACTTTAGATGATAATTAAATTAATAAACCTTGCTCAAATAAATACTCAATTTTTTCCTAAAATCAAAACACGCTCTTATTAGTTACTGAAAAGTAAAATTATTATTATTTTATTTTAAGTACTTTCTATTTAATCTTAAATTAATAATTATGAAACCTTGAAAATTTTTTTCCCCCGAATTCACTATCAGGTGGCATCACACGTATGTAACCAAAATTTAAATAGCTTAATCGATTAAATGATAATTAAATTTTGATAATATTAAAATAGTGCATTTTTATCAAGGATATGTAAGTGATTTGTGTAAAAAAATGGAAATGATAGGATTTATGTTACATATATGCCAATTCATTAATGAATTGAACGCAATCGACTGTTTAAAGCTATATTTGTGCAATTCAAGAATCTGTATGGTTTCTAATATCACTAACAAAGCTAAAAACCAATATGTTAAGCAAATAACAACAACATTAATGTATTCCGTTTAGTCTATAAATCAGATATGACACAGGCTTCGAAAAAAAAAAAAAAAAAAAAAGCTAAACTTTATAAATAATGAATTGTGCCAAACATAAACACTAAGAAGTAAAATAAGCATGATTAATTGAAAAATAAAATGAAAAATTTTATACAAAAAGTGCTTGAGATATTAAAAATATTGTAGAATTTATTATATAAAAGAAAATTAATGGATGAAAAATGAATAACCTGAACAGTTTTGTTAAAATAAAAACTATGGTAAGAATTATCTCACTAAAAATTTATGGTCATCATCAAAAAACATTTTTTATTTATACATTATTGTTTTTTTAATTTTTTGATCGAACAGTTCAAGCCTGCTTTTATGCTTCAGTTTGCTACTGTCCTCCATTTTCAAATTTATTTTTATTGCTCTCTTTCTTTGATGGGGGCATTTTCTTTATTTTTTTCTACATTGTTATTTTCTTACTATCAAGTTCCTCCTGGTAACATTTGCTTGATGACCTTAAATTTTTGCAATCAATCAACTATCAATAGCATCATGCAAAGAATCCTTTTTCTGAAATACTCAACAGCAGACTGCTCTTTGTTCATCATTTTGTATTTAACATTCTGAATTGAATAATATGTTTCAATATATATTCTTCCAGATGTTTTATCTAACAGATATACTAGAATCAGAAAAAAAATAGCTAAAACTAAAAGAACAAGAATAACAAAAAACATAAAATAAACACAATGCATCTGGTGGAGCGCAAACACAGTAGCTTCCAGGAATGCAGTAACAATAATACAAAATTAACTAACAGAATAAAAATCCTATCATAGGACAAAGAAAACAAAACGGTAATAGATACAAAAAAAAATAAGAAAAAGAAGAATCCGACAGATAACTTTCTCAAAGGTCATTTCCCGCTGGGATGCTAAAAATTCAGAATTGCTATAATTTTATGTAGAGAAACTGATTTAAAAAAGTCAAACATATGGTTCCTCTGTGACCTGAATTATCCCAAAAATGGAAAGAAAAGGGGAAAAACTTTCCTCAAAATACTACAATTTGTCTTTGTAACAAAAAGGCAGAAGAAAGAAAAGACATAAAACCTTACCTTCTACCCCAGGAACAACATCCCTCAAGCCAACGCTACCTATTCTAAATATATGTAAAAACAAAGAGATACTGATCTGGATGCCAGAGATGGAGCTAGGTCTTTTGCATGCGCACCCCTCCTCCAACACACGAACAAAAATTTTAATGCAGAATTGTGTTGATCCCAAGAATTGTAAAATTCGATGCCGAAAATGCTGAAACCCGTGGAAATGTGTCATGTCTGACAAATTCATGAGAAGGAAATTAAAATCTTTCTTAAGATAAAAAAAAGGAGAAATGCATTACACAAGAAAAACATTTTCATAATAAAGTGAGGGAATGATAAAATTATGTTGCAGGCATATGTGCAATCTTCTTTTTCTGTTAGATTATTTAAAATGCAGTAAAACTTAGCAAATACAATCAAAATATATGATTACAAATTAAATTTCTTTAATGCACACAAGTTGAGATAAAGTTGATAATCTATAAGAGAAAAATATTAATAATATTGCAAAATACAAAAATTTAGGTTCAGAAAAATGTGTGTAGCTGCTTTTGGAATACTATTATTTTAGTAGTTTGTAACCAATGATTCAGAAAATGGCACTTATTTATACTGCTTATTTACATAGCTAATACAGTTATATATTATTATAATTATATTATATTACAGAAAAGTTTAAAATTTCAATCCTTTAAAATATGACATTATAACTTTCATATCATTTCACCCTTTCATACAGTGGTAATGTATCTTTCATTTTGATTTCATATGACACATTTATTTTCATTACATTATCATTCAAGCACACTTACCAAATAACATTCTTATTGCCATATTCCTAAATATTATTTAAAGAATTATAAGGCTTTTCATTCTCAAATTATACAGCTCAGGTCACAAATGTAAAAGAAGGGTAACAAAGATCTTCTGCTGCCTCTTTCCCCACTGGATATTTAGTTTATTTTTGGAAAACTGAATGGATGTTAAATTTTTAGGATTTTACTTAATAACATCAAACAAATATCTTTTGGAATTTACTCCTTCAAAAATACAAAGGTGAAAGGATGGTGATTAACTTACAACAGATATGTTACCAAATTTGTCGGCCCCAGCAGCTGTGTTTGGATCAAGAAGGCAAGCAGATGTTATCCACCTTGGATTGGTGTCATCGGCAAATATGATGAGCTGATTGTCTTGCCTTTTGTAACGCACATAGAAGAAACTTTCTTGAATGTCACCAACAATGATTCGGTTCCCTACCGCATGCAATGATACAATCTGGTTGGGAATATGCTAAAAACAATACTTTAGATTAGAATGCAAAACTACAACTTACAATACTTCAAAATTGGCAACAAGTTCAGAATTTTCTAAAAAAGAACAAATTGTAATCACATTTTACATTATAACTATATTGCTGGACAGTCATTAGTTCATATTTACCATTATTAATGTTTCACAATGCTAAAAAAATATCTAAGCAGGAATTGCAAAATTTCTTGAAATTAAAAACTTTGCCTCTTCCTACATCATCAGTAGCATCCAAATATGGAGGAGGAGTTATTTTTATATTAAAGAAAACCAAACATTATGTTTCAAATATAAGAATCATTATAACTATATTCATTTAAATATGCCTAAAATTCTAAGAAAAGTGATAGTAGGTAATCTTCTCTACATACAATGGATATTATAAAGCTGTTAACATATGAAAATCAGCATTATTATGTTTATGAAACAATAAAAATAAAGATGAATCCAAGAAAATTTTTAAAAATCCATACAAAAAGTAAGATTTTTACACGTTTTCAAACACCATAACAATCTTAAAACAAATATTTCTCTAAATGAATTCTATTTTGTAGCATTCCTCTGAAGTAAATAGTGATAAAATTTCACTTCACAATTTAATATTAATTGTATCTAAAAAATTATATAACTTAAAAGTTACATAAGCATTAATATTTTCTCTGTTTCTTCAATGTTCTTTTCTCAATTTCTTATTAACAACAGATGAAACTCCCCATCTACTTATACGTAGTTTTTAAATCTGCATTCTATCATAAAGCACTTTTTTTAAAAAAAACTTTCAGACAAATTAGTTAATGAAGCTCCTATGTTTTTCAGACTAATCTAAATAAATTAAAATTTTGTTTCTCCTATCTATAGTGATGATTATCAATTTATCATCTTTACCATCAACTTTGATTTAATTTTTTTTTGCATATCTTATGTTTCATATAGAACAGAACTTCTTCCACTACTATAAGATGCTTTGTTGTTCAAATCTAATCAGTCCTAAAAAGAAAAGAAGAGCAACTCACCTTATTTTCACACTTCTTGAGCAGCTTCTTCTTGCCAATGTCATATACTCTGAGCATGCTTCCTACTCCAATAAGCACCCTTCCTTGGAATGAGCAAATGGCAGCAGGCATCTCCTCTACAGGAGTTATGTGAACCAGTTCTAATTTTCTACCCTCATTCAATACTTTGTAAGTGTGTATAAGTCCACCATTACAATGACGAACACCTAATTGTAAGTCCTTCACTAAGCCCACTAAAAGGTATTGTTCATCTCCATGACTAGCAAACTTTACAAGAGCGATGCTGGAAAAACGAAAATTTCAAGTAATTAAAATTTTTTTACTAGTTAGTCAATAACCATAAAAATAATAAAGCGAATATGGAAATCTCACAAAAACTAAATTCACAAATGGTCTTTGCAATCCTGAGATAGCTGAACAGTGAAAATTAAGTAATATTAATGCAAAATTAAGTAATAATGTAATTATGATGGCAGTGATTTACACAACATTTTTACTTGTCCATATTGACAATTCATTCTTGTAATAATTATAGAAGAAAGTCACAATTTCTGAATTATTAAAAAATCTTTGTTAGCTTATCAAGATGTAATTTATAAACATCATTATTTCATTAGTATAAAGTGAAAATAAACGATACAATTTCCTTTTATACATTTTTTATTTTAATATCTCATATGGAACTGAAAAAAGGTTAAAAAGTAAAATATTTATTTTTTCATACAAAATACTTTAATATGAAAAGAAAGGAGCACTAAAGTAGACACTCATTAAATCAGAATTTTTGTTAGTTCAGAAATTTCAGTTTATTTGAAAGTTCATTATTCTTTAAATATGTCTTTTAAATAATTTTGTCCACTTTACCAATATATTAGTGTCACAGCATGACTGATAAAATTTTTTTTTGTTTTATACTTCACAACAGTTATTGTCGAGAAATCAGTAAAATACTTTTCTATGCCATGACTTCTACATATTTTTAATAAATTGGCTGTTTTCAACAGTTTACTCCAATATGTTCCAAGAAATATACAAATTTCATAGAATAATGCAAATTTGACTTAACACTTTTGCACATTTAAATTCCATAATAAAATGTTGCTTACATAATTATAAATAGTTACAGCAACTTTCAGTTCTCCTTAATATTCCCAAGAATTGTACTATAAACAATTCTAAGGGTTATGTGTACCCTAATTTCAGAACTGCTAAAGACAGAAAGAGAAAGGACACTACATAATAAAATAACATACATTATGTATTCATAGGTCTGTTGTAAGTTGCACAACTACAGGCAAAGTGCAAAGTCATAATTTGTTTTGATAGTCAGGCTTTAAAGTGAGGTGTATTTTACCTGAATGCAGCTTCATTTTGTTCCAGAGGAATTTTAAAGATGGTTTTTCCTTCGATGGGATCAAGAATTCGAATGACAGATGCCCACATGCCAGAACCTCCTTTTGGAGATCCAAATACATTTTCTGGTAGATTTTCACTCAAAAATTGAGCAGCCATATCAGCAGCTAATTCTTGCTCCTCTTCACCAGCAGCTTCGACCATTTCCTTTGAAAAAGGGGATAATTTACAGTCAAAAATCAATTAGAATGTCCACAGATTTCTCTCACAAAAGTAAAAAATAAATAAATGTAATTAGCAAATTTATTAATACTAATGAAAGTGTTTCAGCACTAATATTACATACAGTTTAAATAACAGATTTACAGTGATAGAAAAAAAAAGAGAAACATAGTTGCAGATAAAGTCAATGTTTTAAATCACTGGTGTACAAAAATTAAGATGCCAAATATTGAATCTAGTATAATGTTCTTAAAAAAAAAAAGCCTAAGATAAATTGTGATTGGATAAAAGATTATCACTGGATTGCAGAAATAATAGTTTTACTCAATAATGCACACATAAAGTGTCCATGAATTTAGCTTTCTCCAAGCTTATTAATTTAAATTTACTCTTTTTAAGATGGAAATAGCTCAATTTAAGCTTAACATATATAACAAATTCAATTGGAATTATTAATTTTTTTCTGTTAAATTTTTTCTTAACTCGCATAATGTTTTGAAATATATAAAAAAGATGGAATGATTGCAATTAAAAAGTGCAATAATGTTAAATCAATTAACATTATTTTCCCAAAGTTTACAATAGTCAATAGATTGTTTAACAATAATATAAACAATTTTATAAATATTTTGTCAATAACTTAATTGTGTTTAATTAAAAATTGACTTTAAAAATTTCAATTCTTTAAACTATCAGTACACCTATATTTCAGGTCTAAAATCATTGTATCATAAGCAAACATAGTATTTGCATTTCTTCTTAGTTTCTGCTTTTAAAGTAAAGGCAATTAAAAAGTTAATTTGTAAACTAAACAACAAATTAATAATCTAAATTTAATTGCAGTTTCAAGTATAATAGTATTAAATTTGTGTAGAATTTAAACAACTAAAATTATACAATTGAACTCAAGATAAAATGAAAAATAACTCTGTGAAGATGTTTATGTAAAGGTTTCTAGTTGAGAACTTAATTTAAAAATCAACAACAAAAGCTGAGATCTAGCTTACAGAAAGGAATTCATAAATTTAATGAATTTATCTTTGAAATTCCAAATTTATCATTGCTTATGGATTCACGTGATTTCTTTTCTTGAAAGACATTTTTTAAACATTTTGACATTAATTCCTACAAATTAAGTACAAAAATATAACCAGAGAAAAAAAAGTCAAGTGATAAATGTTTCCTTTCTTTGAAATTTTCTCTACTATAAACATAATAAAATGTACAATTGTTTACAGATCACAAACAAGAAATTTGAAATAAATTTTTGAAAAGAATAACGTACGATTCAAAAAGATAATAAATTTTCTCTTCAGAATATGCAGAAATGAAATTCCAGCTTACCTCTGCCATTTGCCGTTTTCGAATTCCTTTTGTTTTCTCGGTGTATGCATTGTGATCAGTTTCAATGATTATTAGATTATTGCTCTCAGGATGAATAATAAATTTTCTTGGAGTATATTCCAAATTAGTTGCAACTTGATTAAAAACAGCACCAAGTTTCTCCAAAGCCAAAATTCTAAAAATGGAAAAAGAAGTTATTAACAATGTGTTAAGGAATTTAAGTTCTGTGATACATTACATTAATTCATAAAATGATATTTTTATACTTTATTACTTAGAAAAAGATATCACTGATTTTGAAAAATTCCAAAGTTTAAATTTTTATTTATAAGATCCGGTATAACAGAGATTTTATTCTAAACTTTTGAGTATGCACAAATATGGTTAATGCCTCAGATAATTTCTTCCTAGTTTTAGCCAAAAAATTTTATCTGGTAAATTAATGCATCGAAAGATTTCAATTTCTACTAGGAGAAAAAAACTTGCACAGGGCTCTAATCCATGAATCTAATCTTTGAAGAAAAGACTTTTTACAATAGGATACTTCTTTTTTCTTTCTGTCTGCTAACACAGACAGAATAAATTAAAGAGGGAGAAAGATCCAGACTAAGTAAAATTTGAAATTTACCTCAGTGTATTAAGAGATATGGCAACAATTCCCTCAGGACATTGCTCTGACGAGAAACCAGATGCATATTCTAAGGTTTCATATGATAACGGAGTCAAATGGAAACGATTCTGATAGTAATAACTTAGCCAGGAACGACTAGAAATAGCTACCACCTGAAACAAAAGATAATAACATATCAAAAAAAGAAAAGGCAAATACATGCTTAAGAATTCTAAAGATCAGATGAAAAAGTAGCCTACTTACTGCATCATTTCCTTGCATACGCACTTTAAACAGTTTGACAGGTTTTGAACCCAAGTAACGAGATCTAGTGTCAGTTAAATCTCCTGAAACCTGATCCAATACAGTTCTCAACAAGCCTCCATTCTATAAAGAAAAAAACATTTAAATTTTTTTTTTCACTCCTTTGATAAATCCCAGTAAAAAACTGAAAATAATAAATATTTCTTATTTATTAAATCAATTTAAAAAAAAGCAAAATTTATATTTCAATAAGGCAACCCCATACAGATTATTTTAATTTTTTTATTTCACACATTAGAAATTGGAAAGTAACTCACTTGTAAACCAATGTTAAGATACAGTGTTCCACCACCACTATCAGTACCTTCTCCTCCACCCATCTCTACAATGGCTAGAGACTCTGGGGTATTTGGTAGTGACTGCATACTCAATGGTGACAAGCAATCCTAAAACCAACAAAAAGGTACTAAATTAAAAAGAAACCTTTAAAGCAAAGAAGAAATTGATTGGAAGCAGATATGATTCTGTAGCTTACTGCAGGGTCCAGAGATATGATTCGTACTGTGCTGTCCATGAGACCTACAGCCAAAAAGCGAGATCTCTGTTCTCCACTAGGGACACTAGCTAAAGCCATACAGATAACTTCAGAATTCATTTCTTTTCGATCTTTGTATTCATTTAGTTGTCCTGACTGAGGGAGGAAAAAAATAAGTTAAAAACATGAGTGAAACTTTACTCCTTAAGGTAATTTCTATGTAAATCCAAAGAAAATACTAAATTATGAATTCATTTGTGTCTGTAAATAAACAAACAATACCAAAAGATTTTGGAAAAACCAAGGCCTTTTTCATATTTCTCTTTATGAAACAATACCTATGGGTTGTGATATAAAATAAAAAATCTTTAATTTTCATAGTTTATAGGAAGAAAAATTAAAGTTTTTTTAAAAAAAGTTCTACGAAAGTTTTGATTATATTTTTAGGCTAGCAGTACATGCACAGTGTTGCCCGTGGCATAATGACTACAACAAAATTTAAAAAAAAAAAAAAAAAAAAAAAAAATGACACATGCAGACACTTCCTTTTATAAGTTTAGATTAATCATTGTCATGATTGTACTTTGACATTACTTAATTTTAGTATAATGAAATGAACTTAAAATTTTAAAAAAATCATACTTTCACATCTTCATTATACTCATGCTTTGAGGTACAGTTTGCATAATGTTTATGTTTGATCATATATATATGTAAGATCTGGCTTTAAAAAGTGAAAGGCAGTCCATTTTCATCAAGGAAGAGACGAATTTTGTTTAGATCTTCTTTTATTTAGGCATCAGGCGTTATTATTCATAGGTAAAGCACTTAGTTTTTACGTAGCTCCATGACCAGAATTTAGAAGTTTACGCCGAGCGGCGCGTTGTTGTTGAAAGCTTACATCTCGGCGTGAAAAAAGGCAGAAATGAATGCGCAGAACACTTAAGTACTCGGAAGAGGGAATTTTCCCTTTTAGAACCTCGTGACTTGTAAAGAAAGTTGTAGTCTGTTAATTATGATGAAAGTAGAAGTATTTAAAATGAGGTGTCGTTAAGATTATTTAGGAAAGTTAAAAAATTAAATTATCACAATTTCCCCCCTCCGCAAGAGTCGTACGACAGCAGGGCCCTTGCTATCGCAAAACCTGCGAAGTTGGACAAGTTACCTTTAAAATATTATTAAAATTTTGATAAATTGTTTTAATTGCTGGTCATGGGCTTGACTTTAAAAATATCAACAACAAAAGTAAAATAAGATTTACACATTTTTCAAAGGTACTTCAGTGAGTACAAGTAAAAATATAAATGCAAGGATATTTACAAAAACATAGAAAATATTCATTTAAATATAAAAATTATTTCAATGTACACAAAAATTTTAAATTATGTATGTTCCCTGGAGTACTCCAATAAACGCTAGCTAGTTGACTGTAGAAAAAAGTTCCATTCACGTGATGAAAAGTTCTTCAAATCAAAGTTCTTTAATAGTAATTTAACTACTGATTTGTTATATGAAAAATAATTTAATGTAAATATTCAATTGTATATGCATCTAAAATTGTATGAAAAAACATTGATAAATAAAAATACAAATATGTTTCAAATAGAAAAATAAGAATATACTAATGTTTGATGTCAGTGACATTTCATTGAGTTTAACATTATAATTTCTTAGGAATTTTTTAAATCGAGAGGAAGTAAACGCAGCATTTCTATCAGTTAATAATTTTACAGGGACTTGAATTTGGAAGATTTGTTTTAGAATATTAATGTAAGTTTCAGAGTTTTCATTTTTTGAAGGGAAAGCCCAAACATGTCTTGTCGCATGGTCAATCACAATATGAAGAAATTTTTTTGTTGAGTTGTAATAATTGAAACCTCCAACAGTATCTACAGAAATACATTCGAAAGGTGTACTAGTAGGAGGTACTTGTTGGAGTAGGCCAAATCTTTTTTGTTTTCGCTTTTTGTTAAGTTGACAAATAGAGCAATGTTTAACAAATTCAGTTATATCAGAGGTAATATTAGGCCAATAATACTGAGGAGTAATTAAATTTAACATTTTTTGGACACCAGGATGACCAAATTGTTCATGAGCTTGATTTAACAATTTAAGTCTTAATGAAAATGGCACAACTATTTTGTACAAATTTCTCTTTTTTATTACTATTACATCTTTAACTTCATGATACTTAGGTCCACAGAGATTATCATTTTTTTGCTGAGTTTTTATTTCATTTATGTCTATATAACAAATGTACTGCATGTTGAAGATGGTGAGAAACTGGATGCCTAGATAACATATCTGCTTCAATGTTAGTGCAACCTTTTTGATATTTAATTTCATAGTCAAACATACTTAACTTTAATGACCAGCGGAATAACCTACCTCTTAAGTTTTTAACATTTTTGAGCCAAACGAGAGCCGCATGATCAGTATGAATGACAAATTTTTGACCGTGGAGGTAATAGTAAAATTTATCCAAAGCATCAACTATTGCAAGACACTCTAACTCGGTTATAGCATAATTTTTTTCATAGTCTCTTAAAGTTCTATAATGATAAGCTATTGGATGTAAAATATCAGAGGCATCAGGTTGTTTCAAAACAGCTCCAACACTTTTTTGTGATGCATCGACAAAAACATGACAAGTTACATGAGGGTTATATAAATTTAAAACCGGTTTAGTTGTTAGGGTTTCTTTAAGCTTGTCAAATGCATCCTGACATTCATTTGTCCAGTTAAATTTTACATCTTTTTTCAAAAGTTGATTTAAAGGATATCTAAGTTTAGCATATTGAGGAATAAATTTATTGTAAACATTTACAGAACCTAAGAACCTTTGAAGTTCTTTAACATTAGTGGGTGGTTGCAATTTTTTGATAGTTTCAATATTAGCATTATTAGGGGAAACTTTACCTTGTTCAATTTCATATCCCAAAAAGCTAATTTTAGTTTGGGCAAAAACACATTTGGATAGTTTCAATTTTTAATGTTTTCTTTTTCACATATTTCAAAGATTGTTTTAAGATGTTTCCAATGTTCTAGTTCAGATGAAGAGTACACAATGATATCATCAAAATAATTGCAAGCAAAATCAATTTTATATTTAGTTAATATTCTTCGAATTAATCTATTAAAAATGGCAGGAGCTACTTTAATGCCAAATGGTAATCTGCACCACTCATATAAGCCAAAATTTGTGCAGAAAGCTAGTTTTTCAGTATCTTTTGGGTGAATGGGCACATGCCAATACCCAGAAGCCAAATCCAAAGAGGAAAAAATTTTTGCTTTTGCTAATTTATCTAGTAGACTATCCATGAGGGGTAAGGGTTCAGAGTCTGATTTGCATAGAGCATTTAATTTCCTGAAATCTATGCATAATCGAGTCTTTTTACCCTCATCACGTTTAAAAGCTAAAGTTACAGGAGATGAATAGGGACTATTACTTTCTTTAATTAAACCAGCTTGCAACAATTTCTCAACCTGACTCTTTATTTCTTGTTCCTCAACAGGAGAAGTACGATAAGGTCTCAAACTAACTGGCAAGTCAGAATTGAGCACAATTCTCTGTGGTTCAACTCTGAGTGCACCAACATCATACTTGTCCTTTGAAAAAACTGAATCAAAATTTTTTATTATGTCTTTTACTTCTTTTCTTAACTCACATTTATTCTCTGTGACAGACTGAGGAGGGTTAACCTGATCTTCAGTGGTCTGAGAACAATGGGAGTTTATTTGTTTACATTCAGAAATATGTAAAGAAATGTTTTGTTTGTTTTTATCATTTGAATGATTTTTATCATTTTGACTTTTATTTAAGTTTTTTCCATTTTGACAAATTTTTTGTTTACTGCAGTCCATAGTTATGTCATATTTTGACAATTCTGGCATTTCTAGGATTATATAAGGTAAAGTATGATCTAGAACATACATAGTCACATTTTTGTTTATGGTACCAATTTTTAATGAAAATGTACATGTTTTAGTAAGGCTAATTGTACCCCGGGTTTGCTGCACAATTATACCTTGAGCATTTGTCATTTTTAAATGGTTTTTTGTCACTAAATCACGTGGGATTAAAGAGATAGTTGAACCAGTGTCTAAAACACATGGCAACGGGTTTCTTTTGTAGTATCCGGATACTGTAGGTAATTGTCATTGTTGATTTTCCTCCTTTGGAGGGTCAAAGTTAGGTGGAGCAGGATTGGGAGATGGTAATTGTCCTGCAGAAAGTCCAAATGGGCAAGTTTGTACCCAATTATAAGCATTGGAAATGCCTTGTTTTGTGCAAAGCCAGCATGGTGAAGGTGGCAATGTGTCTTGGAAATGGGTGTTAGCATTACTAAAAGGTCTGAAAGCTTGCCTAGGTGGAGGAGTTTGGTAATTGTTATTTTGCCTGAAAGTTTGCCTGGGAGGAGAATTTGGTTGAAAGTTATTTGGCCTAAAATTTTGCCTGGGTGTAAAGTTATGGGGCCTAAAATTTCTTGGCTGCCATTGGTTACCACTAACAGAGTTTGTTTTCAAATTTTGGGTGGCAGAATGGCTAGGGTTAATTTGATTTTCATCTGATTTTTGAATCTTTATCAATTTTGAGGCCGTTATGAGCCATTCTGTGGGATTGTTAGGGGAATTTAACGCCAAAAGTTGTCTTAGATTAACTGGCAAGCCATCCGAAAGTCCTTCAAGAATCATGCTTGTAGCTAAATTTAATTGTCTGCCTATTTTTAATTTTTCTTGGAAGTATAAAGTTATATCATCACCTTCTTTAAATGATTTCGAAGTGAAATCACTCAAATTGACTAGGTTAGGGGCTATGTACCTTTCAGTTAAAAAGGAAATGAATTCCTCCCAAGTTTTAATTGTATCGTAGGAATTTACATATTCAGTTAAGGCATTGTTTTTTAAGTATGCTGTTATGTTGTTCAATTTCCATTTATCATCCAAGTTATACTCTTGACATTTATCATTAAAGTATTTAAGCCAAGAATTTACATTCATAGAGTTATTCAGGTCAAAAGGGATGATAATGACAGAATTAGTAGCCTGCATTACAATACCAGATTCATCTGGTTTAGCATTTGTTTTGTCATTCATTTTAACTATTTTACCAGATCTTAAATTCATGCAGAAAAATTTAACACAAGTTAGGGAAAACAATTTAAATTTAAGGGAATTTTAAAATAAGTACATGTTAAACTATTTACTTTAATACTGCAATTAAATACATAGAATAATACTACTTTTCATTATAATTTCATGAAGATGCAAATACTAAATTCAGAAATAATTATGCATGAAACATAAACAACACACTCAAAAAATAGAATGATTCTAAATAAATTCAAATTAATATTTCAAAAGAATATATTTCATAATTTACCAAAAATATACTGATCAGTATTATTTTTAATACCACAACCAAAACAAAACTATTTATCAAAGAAAATATATTATAAATGCAAAGTAATTTAAAATAACATCATTAAAAACAACGAAGATCATGATCTCTTTTATTTATTTTCCCCCCTACCCAGCAGCTGCATTTTTTTTTTCGCACTATTCGCAGATTAAGATTTAGAAAATGTAATCACTGATGATGCACACCACTTGAATTCTTGCACATTTGAAATATTGAAAATTCACATAAAGATTAACACGATGATTAAAAAGAAGGCGGCACTATGGACATCACTGTACACAAAAATTTGAAGAATACACTCAACGAACAGAACTTTTGCAGAAATAAAGGCTTCAAAACTACTTGAATGAAGAAATCATTAACGACAAAATTAGTAACATGAAGATGGACGAGTAGAAATTTAGAATGACGACGCTTTTTTGTGGGTATCCAATTGTGCGTAAATTCGGGCGTGAACGACGACTTTGTTGTTTAGCTGAATGGCGGCTTCGAAATCCATGTACGGGGTTTACACGAACAAAGGAGATGATGTCGACTCATGTAAGATCTGGCTTTAAAAAGTGAAAGGCAGTCCATTTTCATCAAGGAAGAGACGAATTTTGTTTAGATCTTCTTTTATGTAGGCATCAGGCGTTATTATTCATAGGTAAAGCACTTAGTTTTTACGTAGCTCCATGACCAGAATTTAGAAGTTTACGCCGAGCGGTGCGTTGTTGTTGAAAGCTTACATCTCGGCGTGAAAAAAGGCAGAAATGAATGCGCAGAACGCTTAAGTACTCGGAAGAGGGAATTTTCCCTTTTAGAACCTCGTGACTTGTAAAGAAAGTTGTAGTCCGTTAATTATGATGAAAGTAGAAGTATTTAAAATGAGGTGTCGTTAAGATTATTTAGGAAAGTTAAAAAATTAAATTATCACATATATATATATATATGTAAAATTTGCTTTATTTCAGTATTGGCATTTCATAATTTCACGATTTAAATATCTAGATAAAATAATTACACATTTAAAATGTAAAAATAAAAAAAATGTAACAGTGATTCCCTAATTATACCTCTTTATTGGTACTTGAATGGAATAAAATTTGTAACAATGTTGCATCATTCATCACATTTCCAAATACATGGCAATAAAAGTTTTGTGATAGAAGAACTACCTATCATCCATGGACAAAAGCAGAATTGGTTTCCACAGAAGATGAAAAGTATACTTAATTTGATTGCACTAACTTAATTATGTTTCAAGTTGCTTCCAAGTCAAGAGATACACAATCTGGACTGATATAGATACTAATTTAAACCGAAATTAAGTTGAAACATAAAAGCACTGATTTAGTGATATATATAAATAAATATTCTGTTCCACTAAACTGTATAGTAAGGTTTACTTACAGGATCCATTTCAAAGTAAACAATTTCTCCACCGGTCAGTGCAATAACAACTTGTCTCTGGTTTACAGCACATTTCATGATTGTTTTTTTTCCTGAAGTACGCCATTCATTCACCCTTTTGTCTGTGCGGATGTGACGAATTCCATCAGGATAGATCTATTACATAAATTAATATTATTTACAGATTAAAAGTGAAAAAATTTATAAATTCTAGTTAAAGAAGACACTAATTTTTAAATAAGCAAACTGAAAAACTAAAACATAATGTATGGTGTAATTAAAATAGAGATTTTTCAAAAACATAAAAATGTAATTACCTGAACCAAGGCATTGTCACCAATCTGAGCACAAGCCAGTGTGGGTGTAGTTCCTAAGAATCCAGAATCTGTTACTTCTTCAACAGTTTCACCGATAGATAAAACCAGGGTTGCGTTGACGAAAGACACAATAATAAAGGCATCAAATTCCTCTGGGGGGGGGGGGCACCCAACATGATTATTATAATACCCATATCACTGCACAGTAACAATATAGTTAAATACCATACTTTCTCACTCAGTTATGTATATCAAAACATAAAGTAGTCTTTGAATGATGCAAAATTTAAAAAAAAACTTTTCTTTTTTAACAAATGCTCAACACGTTGCAAGCATTCAAAATTTTCAGGGCTTCAGATTTATGCATGACTAAAAGAAATATATAAAACAAATCTCTTTTTGACACCACTTTTACAACATTAACAAAAGTTATTATCACAATATCATCAAATTTGTTGAAAGTTGCATAATTGTAATTTTCACTATCTTAGCTTGGTTGCCTGTTTCCAATGAGCTTTGTGAACTTCATCCTTCTACTTTCAACAATCATGCTAAGTTTGCTACAAAGTACATTGAATGCTAACCAGAATGGATGTATTTTTTCAAAAAAAATGCCAACACTAACATCATTAGATACATATATCAGAGAATGAAGATACATACTATGTTAGACATTTAGCCACAAAAGGAAAAATAATAAATATTTTACACATTAATCCCATGTATTCAAGCTTAAAGAATGAATAGATTTACATAAGAACTAGCTTATATACCCAACGTTGCTTGGGGTAGAAATATTTTCAAGTCTATGTACTTATAACACTTTACACTTAATTAAACAGTTTTCCACTGTAAAGTCCTTCATAGATTTTCTTTTGCCCTCTCCTGTGTCTCTGACCCCTTGGCTGAACTAACCTCTCCTTTTTGTCTCTGTACTTTGAACCACTTCACTCGAGTCTGACAACCCTTGGAATTCCATCTTCCCATCCCCATCATTGTTACGGAGACAACAGAAATACTTCATATCAAATTTTTTATGGCTCCCCATTCTCTTCTTTTTGGTGTTTGTGTGCCTGATTGGAAGCACCATTCCTTCGTTTTCTCCCTAGGCCCTCTCACTTCGGTAGGAACGGGACTCGGTTAACCTTTAATGACTTTACATACTGACAGAGGCGTTCTGAGGGTAAGTGACGCTCGGGTCATACTATGATTTTTTTTCTCCCCCCCACCATAAGAGGCTTAACTTGTGCAAACGACGCTCTGGAAATGGTATTTTTTGACTACTTATTGTATCTATCTATGTTCGGCTATCTTCTCAGGAATCACTGAAACGAGCTGAAAGTATCAAAAGATGGGAAATAATCTAAGGAATCCATTTCGACCATTTAAATTCCAAAATTGCAATTAGTTAAAAAGATATTAATTAAAAACATCAAAATGAACCATGCTGCCATCTAGTGGCAAATTTCTTGCAGTTTTTGTTTATTGACAACTTTTACTCCAAAGTTCTTGAATTTTTTGTTTTATTTAATGAAACCTGGTTTTAATTTATATAAAAGGTTTTTTTTTTAGCAAACTTCTGTGTTTTGATTTATAAACATAAAAAAAAAAAAAATCATTTTCTTGCTTTTTACCTTTTTTCATTACTAAATATCAGTGGCACATGACTTATATCAGTCATGTGCCGCCATCTATTGAGCAGAAATCACATGAATCAATTTATTTTAAAAGAAAACCTCTGACATTTTTAAAATTTTACAGGAGGAGAAAAAAAAAATGGGCTGTAAACAACATCGAAATTAGGGTCGAAGATATCTCTAATGTGTTTCACAGTAGAAAATGAACCTATGGATGGAAACCAAAAAAATATTACAATTTTTAATTTTTGCAAATATTCAAATTTAAATTTTGCAGAAGTCACCTTTTCATAAAAGTTCCAGAATTTTAGGGAATAAATCATTATAAAGCCAAGAATATCAATGAAATTTAACTAAAATTAAAAATTTATTTATTTGTGAGTTACAAATAAATAAATTACAATTCATTATTACATTTAAATTTAAAGCCACAAAATAATATAGAATTTTAAAGTTATTCATTTAAAACAGAAAAAAAAAAAATCAAGGAAAAAATAATTAGAAGCTAGAAATATCAAGGAAACTCAAATAAAATTCAAAATTAATTTATTTGAGAGTAAACTTAAACGAATCCAAATAAATTTTAAAGTTATTCATTTTTAAGTAAAATTTAGATTTAAAGAAAAATATTCAGGGAAAATGATCATGAAGTCTGGGATATCAATGTACTTTAACATTTGGCATAAATGCAGTAATGTTTTGTCTCTATGGCGCCCCTAAAACTGGCATCTACACTTCCCTTACTCCTTTGTCGCTATGCCACTGACTAGGATCATTAAAAAATTTGTGAAATTTAAACAAAACATTGTATTAACTAAACTAACGTCACTGGATATTTGAGTGCATATTAAAAGCTACAAAATAAAAATGGAAGTTAAGTGCATACTACGAAATAATAGTGGAAGTAAGAAATCTACATTGAAGTCAATGACCAAAGAAATATTTTCTTATCATAACTATAACAATAGAAAACATTGTTACAAATTGCAATTAAAATAAATTTTGAAACTTTAATCACAGTTAGAGAAAAAATTGAACAACAATGAAATTGGTATCTATTTTTTTGCTCTTTAAGGGGGTGTAAATTAATTTTTGCACGATAAGTATTTCACAAGTTATTGGTGAAAAACGTCTATAAATAGCTTAATTTTCGTTATTTAATTAAGTAAATAAAAATCCTATTTTGAATTTTAAAATAATTTTTACGGCATTAGCTTCCTCTTGTGCTAAATTAGGTAGCCATAAATCCAACAGTGTGGGCATGCGTAAAGAACCAAAAAACGAACACACAAACATACTTTCCTCTTTTATATATATAGAACCAAAAAACGAACACACAAACATACTTTCCTCTTTTATATATATATAGATAACTAGAAAACTTACCATCATTATTTCTTTTTACAGTCCATACTGCATTAGGGTTACCTGGAAGCTCTGAAACAGCCATTTCTGAAACCTAAAAATTAGAGAAAAGTACTTTTCATACTTGCACATACAACAATATATTAGTATATGGAACATGGAATCTGCAAGCAATTTCAATGAAATCTATATATTTAAAATAATTTGGTAAAAAATTCTTCACCGAGTCTGCCAACCTCAACCACCCGACCAATTTTGACAATTTTTGTTTTATATGAAAGCTTATGAAGTCTAGATATGTCATCAAGGGTCGCTTGCACCCTACTCCCCCATTTTCGAACAAAATCAAAAAAATTCTTTCCCACTGTACATTCTCTATGGGGAAAAACCTTTGTGGACAGTTCACCAACAACAACCACCTGACGGATTTCAACATTTTTTTTTTTAAATTGAAAAGATATGATGTCTAGATATGTCATCATGGGTCACCTGCCCCCCCTCCCCCATTTTTGAATGAAATAGATCAAGCACCATACCATCACACATATTCTATATGTTTTTTCAATTTTGTTCGAAAATGAATGGTGGTGGGGGCAGACAAACTTTGATGACATATCTAGACGTCATAAGTTTCCATATGAAATAAAAATTGTCGAAATTGGTTAGGTGGTTGGGGAATTTCTACAAGGTTTACCCATAGACAATGTACAGAGGAGAAGTGTTTTTTTGATTTCATTCAAAAATGGAAGGCAGACGACCCTTGATGACATATCTAGACATCATAAGCTTTCATATGATATAAAAATTGTCGAAATCCATTGGGTGGTTGTTGCTGGCGAACTGTCCAAAGGTTTTCCCCCATAGAGAATGTACGGTAGGAAAGAGTTTTTTCGATTTTGTTCGAAAATGGGGGGTAGTGGGGAGCAGGTGATCCTTGATGATATATCTAGATATCAAAAGCTTTCATATGAAACAAAAATTGTCAAAATCAGTTGGGTGGTTCAGGCTGGCGATCTTGGTGAAGAATTTTTTATGGGGAAAAACCTATGGACAGTTCACCAGCA
>BGPR01015563.1:0-36413 GCA_013235015.1 Araneus ventricosus
TCACACGCTCCCAAGGAGAGGCACGTCTGGTGGTCAGAGAGAGTTTGATGGATAGATACAAGTTTTTTAAATTTCATATGATAATTTTATTAACATCTCTTGTTTCTGTGACAAATGGAGAAAAAATTTTACAGATCAAAATTAATTAAAAATTATTTGAGATCGAGCATGTCGAAAGAATTCCTAATTGCGCTTTAAATAAAGTCGCATGAACAAGAATACGAATTCTATAGATTTTAATGATACCGTGACTGGTTTTCATCGTCAGAAGATAAACGATTGACTTAGAGGAAAAATATTTGCATAATAACAAATCCACGTGTATGTAATTATGTAATTTTTAGTCATCAATTTTTTTCATAAACAAACAAAATAATAATGCATGATTAAAGTACATTTAGTAGGTATTTAATAGGTAGTATGATTTTACGTCGTTATGTCCGTGGAGGGCTCTCAACAGTCCTTTCTCGGTATTTTAAAGTCGTACTAGGGCTCCAGTTTCTATAGCTGTAGTAATTTTATTTGTAGTAATGTAAATTTGGCTATACCAATTACAAAAAAAAGTTTTTGTAATATTCTTAATTATGGCTCTCCGGCATAAACACTTACTTCGAATTAGCAGAGACTAGGTTAAATACCCGGCGTTGCTCAGGGTAGAAATATTTTCGAGAGTCTAAGTACTTATAACTCTTTATATTTAATTAAAAAGTTTTTCACTGTAACGTATTTCGTTGATTTTATTGATTGCGATGAAAAGCTATGGAAATTCCAATTTTTATTTCGCCAATAACATTTTTATTTACACAGATACATCATAGATGGCAGTACAACGCTTTTAATTTGATTATGCAGTAATAACATGTAGATTTATAAAATCTTTTCCCGTTAGAACATGCTTCTGACGGATTGAGTTTCAGTGCTTATTGTTTTTCAGCGTTTAATTTTTGTAAAATCAGTAGCTCAAGTTAAAAAGAGGATTTAAGTCTTTAAGAATACGGAAGTGTGATTCAGAAGTCTGGTTTTTTTTTCGGATGCTTCTGATTCTGAAGCATCGGAATTTGTTGAGAATGATGATCGCCCGAAAATTTTAACAGGGCGCCAATGGAACGAAATTATGCCGAATATTATAGCTATTACTGATGTTGAATAAAAGCATCATCGTTTATAGACAATAATGTACATTATTTAAAGCGTACCTAATTTTTCTATTTCCAAAAATAAGGTAAAATAAGGTTATTTAAAGCGTACATAATTTTTCAATTACCAAAAATTTGGCAAAATAAGATAAGTTAATGAACAATTTTGAATCTATAGAAAACATCTAAATTTAAAGAAAAGTATAGTGTTTTTTTATATAAAATTTGAAAAACAACATTGAACTCCCTAGGCCCTCTCCCTTTTGAATGAACGGGACTCGGTTAACCTTTAATGACTTTACATACTGACAGTTTCGTACAGAGGGTAAGTGGCTATGACTTTTTTACTCCTCCCCTCCTTCATCATAAGACCCTTTACTTATGTAAACGGCGCTCTGGACATGGTATTTTTCGACTCCTTATTGTATTTGATGTTAAAAATAACACAAACTTAATAACGTTTTGTCAACAGGGCCAGTGTCGCAGCGTGGCAAGTGGCGCCCAGGGAATATGATTTTTTTTACCTCAATCGTCATTTGCTAAGCAAGAGCAAATGGCACTGGCATATATACTTCCCTTAGTACCCGGTCACTACGCCTACGATTAGGATCATTCAAAAATTTGTGAAATTTAAACGTAGCATTTCGTAGTAACTAAACTAACGTCACTGGATATTTGAGGGCATATTGAAAGCTACGAAAAAAAAAGTTAAGTGCATGCATCGAAATAACAATCGAAGTAAGAAATCTCCATTGAAGTCCATGGCGAAAGAAAGCAATATTTTCTTATCATAACTTTAACAGCGGTAGAAACACGTGAATAAAGGATTTGATGAACCAATAGAAAACATTGTTAAATGCGCTTAAAATAAATTTTGAAACGTTAATTACAGTTAGAGAAAAAATTGTACAACTGTTATGTTGGTATCATTAAAAGGATAATTTTTTGCTCCTGTTGAGGATGTAAAAATAATTTTCGTACGATAAGTATTTTAGAAGTTATTGGCGAAAAACGTATACAAATAGCTTAATTTTTGTTATTAATTAAATAAATAAAAATCTAATTCGAATTTTTTAAAAATGTTTGCAGCGTTAGTTCCCTCTGGGGCTAATCCATCACTGTGCCAGATTTGGTCTCCGCAAGTCCAACGGTGTGGTTGTGCATAAAGAACCCCAAAAAGAACAAACATACTTTCCTCTTTATATTACATAGATGTGCCAACGATAATTCTTCTAATGAATTACGTGCAACAGCTAGTGTAGGTTTGTTGCATGAGTGTTGCATGTACCGCAGATGTGCAATTTCCCTTATGCAAGTGAATCATGTTAAGACTTAGCATGATTGATGCCAACAGACGCCATTCTTCCTTATAATGTCACATTCCAAGTTCCCGTTAGATCGGCAATACTAATGCAGCACAATGTTTCAAATTTTTGAATGAAAGATTCAAATTTCTTTTGACAGTAAGACACATTGAGCAAATCAAAACTCCGATCTAAAATTTTGATTTAGAATAATTGTGTACAAACTTATTAACGTTTATTATATTTATTATTTATCATGACTTTAATAATAGATAATATAAAAAATTACTCACTATCTATGCATATAAAAGAGGAAATTATGTGTGTGTGCGTTTCTTCGTTTTTTGGTTCTTTATGCACGTCCACACCGTTGGACTTACGACGACCAAATTTAAACTAATTTATTGTTTCATCAAATTCACGTTTTTATTCCCCTAATTGAGGTTAAAAGCATTCTTTTTGTTCGAGCATTCTTCTTCAGCAAAATTCTTTCGAGTGAAATCTCTCGAGTGAAAGTTCTCGAGAGTTTCTTTATCTGATTATTAAAACATTTCACTAAGAAACTTCGCAGTAACCATGTTATACAGTATAGGTATATTTGCAAATAGTAAAACTGTATTAATTATTTAACTATATATTGCTTTAAAAATGTTCTTTTTTGAATTTTCTCGCATTTTCATTCAAACCATACTGTTGTAAGGTTACAAAAAGGCTGTATTTGAAAGTTTTAAGTAAAGAAGAAAAGATTGAAAATAGATTTACGTTTGTTGGGGAAAGTTGGTGACAATAATTTTTTTGAGAAAAACAGGAGGACGGTATTTGAAAAATATGGATCCCGAGAAAAGGCGGGTTTTCATCCAGGAACTGGTATATAAGTAAATAAGATACAATTTTTTGATGTTTTATTTCTGTATTTCTGAAACGAAAGACGATGAACGCTTTTCATGGCGATATTCGAGTTCAATTAGTTAATTACGTGCAGATTTAGAAACTTTTAAATTAGCAAGTTTTCCATTGCTTCACAACGCAATCTCTCATTAAAACAAATACATCTTTTTATCACAATGGAAAGCGGCAAGTTCGCCCTCAAATGAAAGAGCTAACGCATCTTTCAAACTTGTTGACAAGTACACCTTATCTGTATTTTTATAGAATGGCAATACGTCAGAACAAGAGATCCTCAATTTTATCAAAAATGAGATGATTTGAATACAAGGTGAGTATGATTATCAGGACATGTAGATAAATTAATCACTTTGAAACTATTCTTCGTGTGCAATCTTCTGTTCGTCACGCATTATGCTTTCTGGAAACATGTAAGTTATCTTGTATAAAGTTACAATTGCACATTAAATTATAAAATCTTCAATCTTTGTATGGTTAAAAATGTTTTACTCTTTTTAAATGTTCCATAAGTCCTTTTAAATTTCTTATTTTAAATATAACATGATTTATTTAAAAGAATTGATTGCTAACTTAAATCAATGTTTTATTCAAGTTATTAAATATATGATTGTTTGAAATTTCAATAGTATATTGCTCAATAAGTTAATATTCTCAAATAAACTTAAATAAAATTCAAAACAAAGCATTCAAAAACATGCTTTTATTAGCACGCTAAGCCCAATAATTTTTTGATTCAAAATATGAACGTCGTAACAAAATCTGAAAAGCATGATACGTTCATATTATATTCAGGGCCTCATACTTTTACACTTTTGTTTTGACTTCTATCTTTCAAATAATGAAATTTATTTCATTATTTGAATGATCGAAGATACTTTTTTAATTTATAAATTTTAAAAAAGGTAATTAGAATAATTATTCTTTGAAAATTTTTCTTCTTCATTTGACTAAAACTCTCCCAACCAAATATAATCAATTCAGTTTTTAATATGATGAGTAACAACGGACTTAAATTTTTTTAAAAAAATAAGTAGATATGTATTTAAAATATGCATCTAATGTTTTGTTCTAATATGGATGTTCTGAGGACAAATAATGCAAATTTTTTTTTATGGACGGTTTATACTAAAATAATTGCACTGCGTTGTCTTTGTCATTCATAAGAAAATAACTTTTCGTCTAATTCGTGAAACTTATCCCACATTCATTTATTTAACTTCATTTCTCTCATGCATGACCCCTATCAGGGCCACTACAAGTACGTGCATGAGAAGACACCGGATAATTAAGCGGGGTTTCGCTTCCTTGACGGGTTTAGTAATAGTGTGGGTTCGAGTTAACCCACTCCGATGACGGAACGTACCACCTTCGAGAGGGGTTTGTTCTTGGGTGTGGTGATGGCTATTTGGATTTCGACCTCAGCTGTCGTGGCGCCCGTTTTTGAATTGACCCGGGTTCTACGGCAGGGGGTGGGAAACTCGGTTTCTGGTTGTCCCATGCAAGTAAAAATGAATTATTCGAATTGACTTTTCATATACTAATTAATGAACTAGAATTCTAAAACTATGTTCAGCTGTGTCTTCCCGATAGCAATACAATACATTAATATTTTCATAAAATTTTAATTTAATTTTAATAAATATGATACAAGATGCAAGCTTCCTCAGGTATTGAATGTGATAGAATATATAACAACATTCTATAAAATATAATAATGAATTATTAAATATACTGAATACTAAAATGTAGGAAATCATAATTTTTTTTAAAATATTCAAGTGCACGCTTTTACTATTGTCATAAACTGAATAAATTAGTGCACTAATTGTATAGTTTTTTTATGAAACATCTAGTTGTGAAATTATAAATTCTTAACATCGTGATCTTGATGAGATATATAACAGGATTCTATATTATATATATTAATTAATTTTAAAATATATTGAACACTAAAATGTAAGTAATAATAAAAATTAGAAATTTTCAGAGTGCACTATTTCTTTATTGTAAAAAATTTTAAAATTTAGTGGGCAAAAATTGTTATGTTAATCAAATATATGGTTGCGAAAGCTAAAAATTTTAATACGTGAGGCGCTGAATATGAAAGAATCGGGTCATGGATATCGAGAGAAAGAACAATGATAAACCTTTTTTAGAAATTAAAAACATACTATAAATATGATTTCAATCCAGTTTATGGCTGTTTTTCAATTCCAGTCCAGACTTTCAATGAGGTTTATATTCTTTTATAATTTTCTTTTAGCATCGATACTTTTGATAAGTAAATATGCATAAAAATATATAAAATCTTGTTCACATACATATTTTTCATACATTTTATTTTTGAAAATTTACATTGTTTTCAGGGGAAATTTTTACTCCTTCGTTTTTTGCTTCTTCTGTTTCTTGACAACGACTTTTGCGGAAGGGCCTGAAAAGCTAGGTTGTTTAGAAAAGGGAAAAGCAATTGCCTTTCTTGAAACAGTTGAAAATTTACTCAGGAAAGCAGGAGACTCTTTTCCGTCTTGCAGTAAGCATGAAAAGCATTATATTAAGATATATGATAAAATCAAACGATATAGAATTAGACAATTTCTATTCTTCAAGTACCACAATTTATCCATTCATGAAACCAACTGGAGTGTTCTCAATTCGAATTTCTTGAATACTAACACAAGTTTCGTAGCACAGAAAAGTAACTCGAGTATGTGCATTGAATCTTTTGTCTTCAAACGATTGGGTGTAAAATATGATACACTTCCTTAATTTGGAGTCAGAGCGACAAACCAAATTTCATTAAAGTAGTACGTCGCGTTTCTGAGTTTTTGCGTTGATATAAAAATCATTAGCCATTCTACGAGACGTTAACCCCAACATATACCTGTAAGCTAAGAACCTAAAGGGTTCCTTGTCAGTTGTGTGGATTAAAAGGAAAAAATAGCAGCACAGCCCCCCTAGGGCAGGTGGCGAACGCCCTTTCACCTGACCTAGCTGTCGATGAGTTGTGTGGGGTCCGCTAGGGATTCCTAGAGAGAGAAATAAAAATAATTTTATGAACCTGGAACTCTGACCCTTTCCTCCATTACACTCCTTCACTAAGCGATGTTCCGCTTTCTTCTTTGGTCAGTTGCTTCCCATAGCACACCGTAGTCACCACTCTCATGTTTAGGATTCGTGAGCTTTTTTTATCTTAAAACTATGTTAATATTCTTATTTTATAAAAGAATTATTCAAAACAGAATTTAACATCGTCCCAGAAATTCAAGTGAGTAACTTATTTCTCTTTATTAGCATTATTTTCTCGAGATATACCTGTTTGGTTTTTAAGTACATATTAAGCCTAAGCGTTAGACTGTCTTTACTCTTTATAGAGTGCAGACATCTGCGTTTTGATGGTACAAATATTTATGCATTTTTATTATTAATATATGAATAGTTTGTTTATAGTATTTTTCTTTGCATGTTTTGGCTTTATGAAAAAAATTATGTTGGTGTTCTTGTATTTTTGATTATGTGTGCTAAAGTTTTAGTCAAATGGTAGTCGCAGATAGTCGCTTTACTTTTTCTCATAATTGTATTAAATTCCAATTATTTTAAAACTCGGAAAAATATTGCTAATAAAGAGAAATAAATTCCCTTAAGTACTCACCTTAATGTCAGGGATGTTAACGCAATCTGTTTTTTGCTATTCATTTTAAAAATAAATTTATAAAATGAAAAATATCTAATAGGCTTCTTAAAAACAATAATTTCATTATTTTTGATAAATGCAACTGCTACGTAATATAAGTAAGAATTATTTTAATATTTCATACAATTATCGCAGTTATATTTTTTATTAGCAAATGTTTCTTCGAAATTATCTTTTATAATTTACAGAGATTTATAACTTAGAATTTATGAAATTTAAATTCTTACATATAACAGTATTATTGATTAATTGTTAAAGTCACAATTTTATTGATTTATTAAAAGTGATAAAGATTTTTATGATATTATTTCAGCTCAATGTCATTAAATGTTACGCAGTCCCATTGCGAACAATTATGTATTTTTTTTTTGAAAAATTTCTTTTTAATTTATGAAATCTTCGAAAAAATATTTCTATTTCAGGCCTAATTAAATTTGAAAACCGACCTCAGAAACATTTTGTTTATTTGAACATACATTTAAGCAATTATTGCAAACTGAAAAACGATAATTCAGAAATAATAACAGAGAAGAAAATACCATTACATCATCTCAATTGCACTCATGAAAGCAAATTATGCACATTGATTGAAATATTTTAATTTAAAAAGAAAGGCCAAAAGAAAAGAAAGAAACAAAAAAAGAGAAGCTAAGTCCAACTACACCTCTTCTGGTGCCCCCCTCCCCTTTTATGGGAAACTATTATTATTATTATTATTTATTTTTAATTACTTGATAAACGTACATCTGACAATTTCACATTGAAGTTCAAAGAAGTTTGAAAATTTTAGGGTTGCGATGGAAATGACATGAAATTGCTTTCTTCTTTTGGCAGAAATATTTTTTTAACCATTTAAAAAATATTTTTTCCAAAAGAATTACTATTGCTTAAATAATTTTAAAATTATTCTCTATAAAATGAACCTTCGGCCTTATCAGCAATTTACAACTTGCATTGAAATAATATGATTGTCTGGAATATAATAATAATTGCAAAACAATAACCATTAAGATTCTGCTCGTTCGGCATTTTGCCCAGCTACCGAATTTCAAGTGGCCTGCCAATGCAAAAAGTGTCCTCACCGCTAACTCTATACTGAATTTTTCATGTTAAATTCGAACATTTCAAATTGCGTTCTGAAAATATATATTTCTTAATCATTTTATGTTTTTATTATTTTGAACTCTCTTTAAAACGATTAAATTATGAACAACAATACATATGGATGCCATTATCATTAGTTAGTGACAAGTTGAGATTTAGATTACATAATTTAGAAAATAATACGAGAAAGAATGTAAATAACGTTTTAAGAGTTCAGAAAAAACCCATCGCTTAATCATTCTCCATAAAGAATGCTCGTCGCGGCGGCCCCATCTCCGCATACCTGGTGGTCTTCTTCGAACCCATCCCCGTTGTTTACCTGGAACACTTCCATACAGGCTCAGATAGTTTTCTTCAGATAGATATATCTAAGGCCTATTTGCTCTCTTATCATAAATACACTGGTGTCCAAATAATAATACACAAGTTTCAAGATTCTACAAAATTGGAGTTAATATGGTGACTATTGTTTGCAATGAGTTGCTGAGAATCGTGGGACATACTATCGTCGGAACTCACATTTTACTATCACATTAACTATCTAGATAAAATATATCCACTACCGAAATATGAATTGGGTTTTGAAAGTATAAGATGATCACACAATAAAATGCAGAGGTATGCTTTAGGAGACATCTATATTTTCATTATTCTTTTCTATTCTTGCTTAATTCATTTCTATTTTCAGAACAGGATTTAAACTCTACAGATCAGTCAGAGTGCGGTAGTGAAAAGTCCTTGGCTTACATTGAAATCTCAAAGAAGCTGATTTCCGATGTAAGAGAAAACTTCCCAACATGTAAGTATAAATTTCAGTTTCTTGAAATTGGAATTAAATAGGTATTCATTAAAGCACAATGGCCTTTTTTAATGCAAATCTCACTGGACCACAGGAAAAATTCTATTTATCCAAACATTTGACAGCTGAAAAACTGGACTTAACAATGAGTAAAATGAGAGAAAATTACATTTAAACTGAAAGTGTCAATAAAGATATATTTTCAATATATGGCAGTTTTAATAAATAGCATATAAAGAAATAGTAAGTAATTTTAATAAATAAAGTGATAATAATTCAAATAAAAATTGTCAGCAATTTTTAGAATAATGATTTAAATAAATAATTTCTAAGTAATTTTAATCAATAACAGTCGAAAGATCTTTGAATACCCCAACTGAAAAACAAAACTTTAAAACGAATCTTACGGTTCATACTTATCGTGTTCTGTCTTTAAAAAGTGAGCAATTACTTTTGTGATGGAATGCATTGGGCAGCAAGAAATTTGTAGAGAAAATTAAGTTCTATAAAATTAATACATTTCACCAAAAAAATTTCTACGAAAGAAAATTAATCAGAACTGATTTAAATTTTTAGTTTTGATTTCGAGTGAATGAATACGAACTCAAATTGTATATTATAGTTAATGGTTATGTTAATAGCAAGCTCAAGGGAACAGAGGAAAATTCAAATTTCTGACGAAATCAGATGAAAAACTTTCGGATTAGACAAATTCACATAATGTATTTGCCAAAACGGATAACTGTTTAGATATTTGTCTAATGTATAAGAGAAAAATCTTGCATTTTTATTTTTAAAATTTTTCAGAAGCAATCTTCTCTCATATTGTGCATTGGTTCTCATATTAAGAGGCAGGAAATTATATCACTGTATTCCAATCAGTAATTTTTTAAACACCTGTTGCGATCGAATTCAGATAAAGCAAAAATTTTCAAGAAATAGGTAGTTTATTAAAACAGAAAGTATTGGTTATTGCATTGGTTCTGATAACACTACTTCGAGGAAATTTCTGAATTCTTTTGATTGGATTTGAAAAGTGAGTGATATGTTACACGGATCTTGAAATCATCGCTGATTTCGTAGATGGGTCATTCTTCTCAAATGGGCTGAAAAAGTTGAGGACTGTTAGTTTCTCATATCTCTCTTACGCAAGTGGGGTAAAAGAAAAAAGTAGTATTAGAAAGTAAGGGATGAAAGTAGAAACGCACTTAAATTCGGGCAATTACTGCCACGTCATAACGAACAAATTTGAATGAATTGTTTTATTCTATATCTGCATTTGCTTAGAATTCAGGGGATGGGAAGTGATTATCAGTCTCCAAATTTTCTTTTCTTTATGTTTCAGGACATCAGAAACTACCTACGTCTCGCGGATTGCCGAGATGAATTTTCCTTCTTTGTTATTGGCGTCGTTTATAGCAAAGGAAATTTCTGACCAATTTCCATTTGAGAAAGCTCTGAAATTTTCTACACATGATTAAACATGAAGACATTGCAATAATCTTGGTTTTTCAATTAAATATATCAAAACTTAAACCATCATTCACAATTATATCACAACAATAATAGAAAAAAATGAAAATTTCATAAATTCATCAACTTGCATTTTAAACTCACAATATAAATGTTTACATAAACCAGCTGGATTGTTTTCTGCTAGAATTTCTCGTATACTTACAGTATGCGTAAAACTTCATATTATAATGAAGAGAATGGAAAATGAGTTTTTGGAACTCTATCTTTTTAACGACTCGGTTAGAAATTTGATACAGACATACAATTTTGACTTCAAGACCACATAAGAAATTCCATTTATAAAACGTTAAGAATTTTCCTTTAATTAACTTGTTCCTTTACATAGCTTGTCTGTTAAACAGTCAACCAGTACATGGATATTGTCATGTGCTAACGAGAAGATGGACGAGCTTGTTCCATTCGTCTCTCCTTTTTTCCCCGAACGTTTTTCAATCATTATAGCAAAAACTCCGAGGAGGACATTAGAGATTGAATACCTTTATTTTTTTTAGAATTTTAGCTAAATTAACATCGTATTAGTTCAGAGTTCCGTATCTATTTTCAGTTTGTATGATTATAGTTTGTATTTCTATATTTATTTTAATGCGCTATTGATCTACATATATTTTAATCTTAAGTTATTCTATAACTGTAAGTTTCATATGGCATCAAAATTTTGTATGAAATCATTCAGGTTTGATGCAATATGGCGTTTCTGAAGGACGTAAACTACGTTTTGAAAAAAATAAAGTTTCTATGTTTTATTTTAAAACGAACCTGCAATTAATTTATTCTGCTTCTATTTTATATGGAGAGAGTACGCAACAGATATGGTCCAAAATATCACGCAGATCTACAATTGTAGTGATAAAATATTGTTCTAAATTTCATCAATCTAGCTATTTAAAGTTTTGAGTTGCGGTTTTCACATGCAGGAAAACAAACAGTCAACCTATAAAAGGATTTGGTAGGAAACGTTATAAAGTTCTACAACTCAAGTCATAAATTTATTCCATATTCTATCCTTCTAGCTCGGCTTCGAGTTGAATTCCTTAATTTATTTAAGATTTGGAATACTTTTTTCAGGTTCCAAACCCATTGTGCTGTATGAGAATCTCAGAGATTGCTCTGAAGTTTTAGCAAGCGGACGCAATAAGAGCGGAGTCTACACGATACGGCCGAAGGAACATTCCACAACTGGAAAACCATTGAAAATCTATTGCGATATGGAGACTGACGGTGGAGGATGGACGGTAATTTTAGTTATAGTGAATGTTATATTTCAACTTTTCTCTTAAGGAGGTTGCAGACACTTTAACTCTTTTATGTCGATGAGGTTTTTTTCTGCTATTCCCTTTAAAACCAGCACTTTTCGGGAGGCAACGACATGAATTGGACTCTCCCGATCTCGGTGGTCATTTTCCCTATCAACCCACCCCCTGCTACTCAAGGAAATAACCTTGCCTTATGACTCACGGAAATGGGCTGACCCCACTGACACGGATACTTGGACCCATTATCGCGCTTATCACAGAACCTCATCTCCCGTCAAAAGAAGCCAACCGCCTCAGACCAGTTTTTGTCGATGTTAAGGTGAAATCTCAAGACCGCCTCGCTCGATGTGAGAAGGTTGAGGGCTTCAAGAATGATATACACTTTTGCATATGAGCAGGCATTGTGTGCTAATCCATAAGAATTTTACTTCCCGCAAAGAATTCTTATTTCTGTGTTCTTATCAACCTGCAGATAGTTTATAATCCCTGTATTTTTGCAAGACTCCACTCGTGACTTCTAGATTTCTATCCAATCGGTGATTTCAACAGCATTTTAATCCCATGAACGTGAAAAGGAATCACAAACCTTAAATGGTGTCCTGAAACTGACTGATTGTTAATACAATCGGTTGATAAAATTTCAAAACCACCTATACAAAGAGAGTTCTGCTGAGACACATAAATCTTCTTTCTTAATTCATTGAGATAAAAGAAATACTGTGTTTTTAACTACCTGTGGAGTTTCCTTACTAGCGATTGATATCATAAACTAGAGGTACGACAATACCCCGAATTAAGATATCCGAAGTCCTCGCGGACCTTATTATCTCTCCTGCTTCGAATATTTTCCTTTTCAGGCACATTATGAAAATGCGAAATTCAGAAACTAAAGCCAATTTTCAATCGCGCAAACCGAAATTGTTATGTAATAGAGAAAGTTGATAATCTTGCCAGATAATCAAGATTTGAAAGTTAATGGCAAAATATCGTTAGCGATTTGTTGAAATCTCACTGCAATAAGATAGCAGCAATTTCAACTCACATCCTCCAAATTAGCAGACGCGAACTTCAAGTTTGGCAAAAGGTTTAGGCTAAATTGAGAAAGTGTTAAAAAGTTTGAAGGCAATAGACGCTGGAGAATAACACAATCCAGTTTGGCATGCTTTGAATAAATTTTAAGAGTTGCTTAGTCTTTAAAGATATACTTAGCTTTCATTCACATTGAAATAAATCCGATCGATGTAATATTTTTATTTTAACATAAACTATTTTTCATCGATGTGCGTGAAAGTCAAAAACTTCATCCCATATTTTCCATCGAAATAACTTTTAACATTATAATGATTTTAGTCTAGTAGAGTTTCGGTAAAGTGCGAGATGCAAAAATCGTTATGCATCAAATTCAACGTTCTAAAGGGCAGATGGCCGGGCCTAGAACTCCCAATATTTGTTCATAGTTATTTCATGGGTAATTAATGCTAAGTAACAAAGAGGCTTTAAAAATCTCCTTTGGATTATTAATGAATACAAAAGAATTTTAATTTTAAAGTTTTTGTAAATTCGGAGCATTATACACAAAACCATTTTTACACCACTTAAACTTTCAAAAAATAGATCTCAAGTAATAACAATTTTAATTGTGTCTAATTTTTCCTGTAATTTTAATCAATGTTTCCTACTTAATTTTAAATACACTTAGTTTTACTGTTGTTATGAAATGTGAAACCAATTTTAATGTTGCTTCAAATCTTTTAGTCACTTGTATTTGCCAATTTTAAAGTTATTACTAAAAATGTCCTTTCTTTGAACATTAAATTCAAAGCAGAATTTTAAGTTTTGCTTTTATTAACATGTTAACAATTTTAGGCTGGAATGTGTCTCAAAATAGATTGATGTGAAAATAGCTAGGACCAGAATGCAAAGGCTGATGCAATCTAGCCAGGCGCAAAGAAGACGGACGAATCAATCTTAAAACAACATCACGCTACGAAACCTTTCTTAGTCGGTGTCACATGTCATAGGTTCAGCTTTTTTGTGCCTGTACAGTCGGTGTCCAATGCCATGCGACGAAGAGAAAAATTGCATCGTTGAAAGTTAATTCGTTGCTGCTTAAAAGTCACGTTATATTCCACGATTGTTTTTTTTATTACTGAATATTGCTAAGAAATGGCGCAAATAGTTCTACTTTCTTCAAGTTTTCGCGATGAGATTTCTCTCCTTGAATGGAAAAATAATAATTCTGTATTTAGTACAAAAAATATGCCTTTCTTTGGTCGGAAATTCGAAAAAAAAACCGACCAAGAAGGAATTAAGGAAATTCTTCCTATATATTCCTTATAAACGAATAAAAATTACACTGATCTATAAACAGTGTTAGTTTCGACAAACATACTTTTCATCTGCATTTCTATTGCTTGACTTCGCGGTATGACTGTGCTATAAAACAAGGGAGTAAAATTATCTATAGTGTCAATTAGAAGATAAACAGATTAGATAAATTCTTTACGAAATCCTTATGATGTAGCATTTTACAAGAACGTGCAGAAAAGAAAATAATCTGTTAGAACATAATTCGTATTTAATGAAGAAAAAAATTAAATATTGACTCAAGATAAAAGATAAATAAATTTTATTTTCTAGGTGATCCAAAGAAGAGGAGAATTTCCTGTTCAGCAAGATTTCTATAAGAATTGGGAAAGCTATAAGAATGGTTTCGGGAACATAACACAAGAGTTTTGGTTAGGTGTGTAATTTTGCACCCATTTTAATATTTATTCAAAAGTGCATTATATAAATATTACGGAAAATTGGTTTTCAGTTTGATTTTTTAAAAATTTTTGCTCCTATCAGGTAATGAGAACATACGTGTTTTGTGTGAAAAAGGATGCAAAATACGTTTCGATATGCGAGCCGAGAATGGAGAAAAAGGTTTCGCAATTTACCAGAACTTTTACTTGTCAAGCAGTTACGCCATCCACATCAATGATTACTCTGGAGATGTAGGTAAGCAACTTTAAAGTAATTTGAAATTTCACGAACTAATGTTTAATTGAATATGGTTGATATTCTTCTTAATGGGAAATTCGATAACAGAATTCAACTGGAAAAAGGAAAATTAAAGCTATTAGAAAAATCTCATGAAGTTACTCATTTTCCTAAAAATCTAATGAAGAATCATATTCTCAAAGCTTTCATTAATTCATACTTTTGAATAAATTTTACATCCACTGGAATTACATCACACAATATTCCTTCCTCTTTAAGAAAATTTAAATATTGGAAATCAATACTAAAAGGAACCAGATTTCAGTTTTCTTCAGAAAATATTATACCTTAAATAAATATTTAGTAAAGAAGCTCCCAACCTGTGTTCCGCGTAACCCTGGGAGTACACAGTGGATTAATTAAGGGTATTCGAATGTAAGGTAGTAATGGCGGTGACTACAAAACACAAGAGATTAAAATGATAAAAAAGTTCGCAGAAATGCGTTTCACCAATTTTGTGTGGAACGTGCGAGTCGAGCAAGTTCGAAAGTCTATTGGGTAGCATTGAAATAAGTGTGCCAAGAATTCAAAGCAGTAATATATTTTCTTTTCACCACCATAGAACTTGTAGGAAGATCATACTCGTCTTTATACGTATATTAATAATACAGTGGTGTGCAAAAATTAAGGACCATTTCGTAAAATGTGAGGAATTTGCAATTAATACGAAAACTGTGGTTTGAAATCAGTAACAGAGCACAAATATTCGGAAAGATATAAAGGTTTTTTAAAAAATCAAAAAATTTTCATCTCGGTATCTGCTTTCTGAGAAACGGGATGAGTGGAAATCCCTTTCAGTCATCATCACTTTCTGGTCGCCTTCCTAATTGACCTCGCGGTCGAATCTTCTCTTTAATATGTGTATGATACTCGATTGAATGTCACACTTTTTTCCTGAACTGATTTCGAACCATAGTTTTGTTAATAATTGCAAATTTCTCGCATTTTACAAAATGGTAGTTAATATTTGCACACCAGTGTATAAATCGCAGTATAAAATACATATATCTCAATTTGAAGCTAGCTCCAGACACGACTTTTATATACAGGGTGTTGCCGAATTCGACCGATAAAATCAGAGGGGTGATAGAAGGCATCAAGAGGATGAAATATTTCCATAGAACATAAGGTTGCAAACGACGTTTAGTCGGTGAAAATCGCAAAAGTACAGGGTATCCGAGAATTGTTGGACACTGTTCAAAAATTAATTCAAGAAAGCTAATAATGTTTCAACTACGAATTTTTAAAAAATGAAAGCGCATTTTTAAACATTTTTTCAGATAGGTAACTCGCCGTTTTGGTAGTCCAGGGGGTCGTAAATTACCTAAAATCAAAAATTAGTTTAGAGCCATTATCTGCAAAAATATTAAAACTGGAAGAAAAGTAAAAGCATGAAATTGTAGAGAATTTTTAGCTCTTTAGTTTGTTAGTTTACATGTAGTGTGAAAAGTGAAGAGTTTTCGATATATTCAAGAAAAACTAGGAAAAGCACCAGAAAACACATATTGGCTTCTGCTGATCGATATGCTACCGATTCCAACAATTCTCGGACACCCTGTATTTTTGAGATTTTCACCTCTTATTTGGTGCTCGGCCAACTATCTCTGAAGATCATTTTTTTTTCTTTCTTTCTGTTTTTCCCTATGAATTTCACCAAACGTTCGTTTTGAGCTCTGGGTTTGTTTCCCATCGATTTCTCTTTCATTGGGCTGTTTTTAGGCTTCGGATTCACTTTAATTTTGTCTGAAAAAGAACTTGCCTGGTTATTACGTATTCGTTTTCTATGTTATAACTCACTCACAGAAAATCAGCAGGAGTGGTCTCCTCTAAACTTTCTCGTATACTCCGTAGCACACGTGAAGAAAAAATAATGCAAACTGCAGTAAATTCCGAAATAATTTGGTGCACAACTCACTTCAATATCGATATCTCCATGAATATCCTTAAAGTATATACCCCGACTTGACCTACCTTCAGTTTCACTGGTAAGGTGAGAAATTCATTTAAAAAAATCTTCAAAATAAGTTTACCCCGTCTAAGGCCAGAAATTCTGAATAACGAAAAGCTAAAACGACTTCTTGTTAGGAATTTAGTTTTGTACTAAGCAATTGATGAAAAATATTAATTTTTTTTCTTTTACTTTTATAGGTGACGCCATGCGGTACCAAAACAATTATGCATTTTCCACGAAAGACAAAGGCAATACTGAGAAAGCACAGCGATTAAAAGGAGGATGGTGGTATGAAGATTCAACAGTTTTCTGCCATCTAAATGGGGTCTACAAACCTGGCACTAATAAGCCACAGACCGTTAACTGGTATCCATGGCGGGAACATGAAAATTTAGCTAGTGTAGAAATAAAAGTGAGGCCAATGTAAATCGAATTCGAAATATGTGAAAAATTGCAATCGTTTTTATTCCAGGAAATCCTCAGTGAAGTGTTATGTTACAGCTTTGAATGGATGTAATTGACATTATTTGTATAAAAAGAATTATTATTTTATAATAAAAAGAATAAATATGCTTCTTGCTTCAGTTCATGACAATCACTTAAAAAATAAGTGAATTGCTAAAAGAGTTGAAGATGGTTTACGAAAAATGTTATTGGTAACAGCTCGCTGTACTCGCAGAAGCGATTCATCTGTTTAAAATGCTTAAAGGGACATACGAACTTGAAACTTCCGAAGAATGGGGAAAAAACTGTCAAATTCTATACATTATATCTGTAAAACAAAATATTTCAAAAACTAACTTTTTTTTTCTAGAAAAATATCTGTTCTTTCTATTATTGTACACACATTTTCAAATCTTAATATTGATATGTGTTTATTTGAGAGAGTAATAAATATGGGTATAATTTTTGGAGAGAAATCAGATTGTCACACCTTGCGCGCATGATTACGGATAAAATATTGGTCTAAATTCAATATTTTGGGTATCTAAGTAATCCAAACAGTCTGTTTAAGAAACTGAACCGCAATTTATTAACATTAAAATTTAATTTCTATTTTATATACCACTTTAAAAAAAAGAATGTTAAAAACTTCTTTGGAGAAAATATGTACAAAACTTTGGTTCAATTTGTAGAACATAACACAAGACATATTCAGTAAAAATGTTATGTAAAAATATTCAATAGTTCTTGAGATACCGTGCGCGTAATATAAAAAAAAACACATTTTGAATATAGCGCTTTAAAGATATGGCCATATTCAATTTTTAAGTTTAGTAGCTGACGCATTTTTCTTCATTGCTTTCATAATTTAGGGAATTTTTTTTAACTCGGGTTGTTTTAAATTGTTCAGAAAAGACAGGGAATAATATATACTTTTTTCATAAAATCGGGAATTTTCGAGGTTTAGCTGTCGCATGCCCCCTCAAGAAGAAAATGCGAATTCTGTCTTTCGTTGAGACTCTTTTTACATATTAATACTACCATTTTAATATGTAATTACTATTGAAAAGAGTTAGATTTAGATTATAGTAACTAGAGAAAATAAAGAAACCCAAATGGAAGTTATAAGTAAAGAGCAATTCTTCCAAATACAAACTTCATTGAAAACTACACAATTACTAACAATTTCATAACAACAGACAATTGTGCGGAAAGGACTTTTTCAAAATCATTCTTCAGCAATCATTAAGAGCAACTAAACAAATATTCCGACAATGAAAGTATACCCAAAGGATTCTTCAAAAAGTGAAGGGAAAACTGCTAAGGAATTCAATGAAGTTGGGATGCCTGAATTTTAGAAATATTTGCCTGTCTGGTTTGAAAACATGCTAAAATTGGCATATGAAATTATTTCCATGTTTGGAAGTTATTATCTATCCAAGAAATTATTTGCACTTCCATCAAAGAAAAAATGCCTCCCATCATATCTAGAGTTACTGGACCAGTTTAGGAAATTATGTCTGCAGACAAAGTGTCCTCCGAAGAAGGAAAGTTGGTAGTAGGGGAGAGATGACATAAGTCAGAAAGAAAATATTAGATTTACAATTATCCCTGTTCTGTTTTATAGCGTGTTTCTGCATTTCTTCAAAAAACTGAATTCTTTTTTCCGGCTCACATAAGCTTAGACCTGGTTTATTTGAACCGTGAGAGCATTTGAGTTTGAAACACTTGACTTATGAATTGTCTCAGCCAACTTCTTCTGTCATTGTCTTCGCTACTTAAAAGACATTCTTGCCTTTGCGGTATTACGAGAATAAACGCATTAAATGACAAAAATGCCCTTTCCCTATATAAATGTTTACACTGAGACCAAACAATTAAAAAAATGTTGCTTCGGAAAAGACACAAATATTGGCTAAAGCACCACCTTTCAGGAAAATACATAATTTTAAAGGTTGAAAACAACATTTCAATATGCCTGCACCGATCAACACAAAACTGCGGAGGCTTTCCCAACAACCCAATGCATGAAACACAGAAAGTAATGTAGTTGTAAAGGAGAATGTGTTGTGTGTGTTGGCGCTCTACGGGACAGACCGCTGAACCTAGAGCTACGACATTTGGCCCAAACATATTATGGAAGGTGGGAATGTGCACTTCGGAGCCCGTTTTCTGAAATTTTAATAAATTAAAATTTAAGCAAAATTTTGGCGTTTTTCCTTAATAACTTCCGAAAATATTTTGGCCCAAAAATTATTTTTACACCATATGAAAATAAAAAAAAAATTACCTTTTCAATGTTATCAATTGAATTGACATACGATTCTTTTCTCTAATATTAATAAATTTTCAAAAATATTTTATAGCATGATTTACAACCATCATTTTCACTGTTGCAAAGCATTTCAAACCGCTTTCTTTGTTTAAACAAATATTTAATTGCGTATTTCTCTACCATTGTTGAAAGCTTAGGTAATATCCTAATGTTTAATGGATAAGTTTTAATCATTAAAATGTGCCGCTCCAAATAAAGTTAAAAACAAATGCATATTTTGCACAGCCAGTTACTTTAGGAGCGTTCATGCAGACAACGAACAAAACAGGTGCAAGACTACTGAAAAGACATTCGTTAAATGCTATCACAATTTGAAATTTAAAATTTACATTTTTTAGTACAGTTTTGCATCTGTCGTTCTATCAGTTTTATCATTCTTTCACATGACACAACATTTTTGTTTGGCGCAGTTTTTTCAAATCCATGTCGCTTCCGCATCAAAGACCCAAAATCAGATCAAACCAAAATAAATCCCAATTATGGATGATTTCTTAAATTTTCTTGATAAAACAATCAAGGACTAGAGAAAAATTCGAATAATTGGCCATTTAAATTAAGAACGTTCGAATTAGCCAATCAAAACTGTGTTTAGTTAATATGAAAAAATATGCTATATCTTGCAAACACAGATGTTAATTATAAAAAATCACCCCCGCCCTGATTTGGCGTCCGAGTCACTCTGATAAACGGGCGCCGCGACAAAAATACCGGCACTGTGACCGAACGCAAAATAGCTCCCATTAGGAGAGACTCATGCGATGAATCATCCTCTCTCTTTTACGGAGGTACGACCAGTCATCAGAGATGGGGCCGGAGAGCCACGCCACCATTTATGTATCCCACAGGAAAGCGGTACTCTGCTTACGTATTTCATAGGTTCTTTTTCACATATTTGAGGCAACCCTTAAATTTGAGAGAAACAGAACACATGAGGTAAGACAAAACATTCATTTTTGTAATGAAATTTTGCATTGAACACTTTAGACCTATGACAATTAAATTATGTTTTCGCAATATTCATATAGCTTTATTGCAACTTTGTCTACCAAAAACATATGAAAGAGAAGCTAGGAACATTATTTATGTTCTTACTTATAGGGAAAAAGATTTTAAGGGTTTTTCTTCCTTTTTTTCATAACATGTTATTTACTGCGATACACCATTATTTAAAGAATTTAGAAAGCATATTTATAAGAAAGAGTTTTATATCATTTTATTTAGAAAGAAATCAGTTTAGGCTGCTAAGTGTCCGCCAAAAGCGTTAATGTATTTAATTAAACAAATAAAATAAATCTACAATTCATCTTATTTATCATTCTTGATTTTTTTATTATAATACAAAAGCATTTAATAAAAGTTTAGAATTTCGCAGAAATGAAATTTTCTTTTGAATATGCGAACAAAATAAAACTCCAATATCAATGGTTTGATTTAGTTTAATTTGAATGAGAGAGATAAGGTCCAAAAATCTCGCTCCTGAAGTCGAAACTAAATGTTTTTTAATTTGTCTTCAAAAAATTTCTAAGGTCAAGATAGTTCAACAAGCAACAATTTTTCATATGTTGACATAGTACCAGGAATATAAAAAACTTATTTCAAAAGCATTTTATATTCCGTAAAAATGAATATTTTTGAAATTTAAAGTGAGGAAATACATTTTTTTAAAAATTTAAAATAATTTTTAGTAACTTCTTTAAAGAAGCATAACAAATTTTTAGGAAATTTTTGAATGTTTTGATGGCCCTGGTGGATTAGTTGTAAGGGTTTGGGATCGGAGGGTCTCAGGTTCGAAATCCGACTCCACTGAAGATCCGCCGCAGTAGCAAGCTAAACCGTGAGTACTGGGTCAAACCCGCCCTCCCACTGGTGTGGTGAGGATGTTTCGAGAGGGGATGCGTGCTCAGGCGTTCTCCTCGTCATCCGACCGCTCTTCAAAGTTACGAGGTTCATTCCAAAACACGCAAGGTTAATGTACTCTTAAACAGTCAGAATTTTTGTTTGCATCCCAAGAGAACAGTTTGATGCAAAAGAAAGCTACTATATATAAGGAAATCTGTTAATCCCCCGGTTTTCTCCGATGAGAATGAAAAGACTGTAACTTGTGTAGTCCACTTCAGTGACTTTGGATTTCCTGTCAGGAATGCTGACCGTAAATTGATGAAAAAAACGAGACTCAGAAAGGTACGGCAATGTACAGCTATATTAAGTCTTCGGCGACCAGATTGATCGCCGGAAATAAAATTTGAACTAAATCTCTTATGCATAATTTTATATTCATGGTTCCTTTAAAAAAGTAGTTTTATAATTCAAATTGGTATAGATTTTTAACCCGCGTCCTTTTCGTAGTCTTGCACTTGTTCTGTTCCATTCCTACATTAACGTAAATTACGCATTTGATTTCAACATTAAATTTTCGCTGCCCATTTTACGTGTCTAGCAGCATGCAAATTGACTTAAAACATTCTGATGAAAGAGAATTAAAACATAGCAAAGATAATCTTTCAGTTTACTGGATTATTTTATTATATACTTACCATCTTGAGGACTTCATTTACAGATTTCACAGGAAAATTCATTAAATAAAAGAAGAAAGTAAAATACAAATGATATGTTTTTATCTTTCAACAATGTAAAAGAAATACACAATTAAACATTTGTTTAAACAATGAAAACGGTTTGAAATGCGTTGCAACATTGAAAAGTATTGTTGTAAATTACGCCAAAAAATATTTTTAAAAGGTTATTAAAATTAGAGAAAAAATCGTACGACATCTTTATTGATATTATTGAAAAGATAATTGTTTTGCGCTTTCAGATGGTGTGCAGATTTTTGTGTTGTAATATTTTCAAAAGTTATTAAGGAAAAACGCCAAAATTTCGTTTATTTTTAATTAATTAAAATTATAATTAAAATTTGAAAGAAACGGCCCGGAGGTGAACATTTCCACCCTCCAAAGAATGTTAAAACGAAATTTTGTAGCTTTAAGTGTAGAGGTCTGTCCTGTAGAGCGCCAACACACAGACACACACACACATTCTCCTTTATTATTAGTAGAGATACATCCAACAATGACCGGATAATTTTTTTAAATGCCATTCTAATTTGAATAGACACAATAGAGCAAAATTGTTTATTGTAAATAGATATTCATAAAAATAATTTTTTTGTATATATTTTTACCCTGGTTTTCACAAAATAAATCTAATATTTTGCTCAGTCATTTTATTTTTTAAATATACTGAAAAAAATAACGATTGCAAAGTGAGACAAATTTGCATCAGAAATTCAAAAAATGATTGTTTGCTACTTTACGATCAAAATTTCGCTTTACCCCTAGAATAAGCTTTGATAGATGTTGCCTTAAACTCAAAACTAAATACTTATTTGAGTGAACTGGTTAAGCAGAGTGTTGACATTTTTCTCCCCACCAGAACAAGAAATTGCGCCATTGAAAGTGGACTGGAACGACGATGTGAACTGTTATGCTAATATTGCAGTTAAAAATTAGAAACAAGTGTTTAAAAAGTTCTTTGGTTTACATAAAAAATTTACTGAGTGAGTTATCAAGTTACTTATCCATACAATCAGGAGAGAAGAAAACTGATAACAATTTAATCAGTATATTAACCCTTCTGAATTTTAAAATAAGCTGAGCTGTATAAGCTTGGCTCATATCTCTGCAATTCGGCGTTATTTTTTTTTATCACGTCACTACAATGAAAAGAGTCTTTGATATTTTTGTATGTATGTTGTATTTTCATACAACTCATATATCGCGATCCGATACTGCACCCTACAACCTTATTGGAGATATCGTATCACGTGATCCACTTATCGCTCCGTCTGACTTTTAGAACTTTTTTACTTATGCGAAATCCGTTTGACGACTTTACAGCAGTTTATTCTTATCGTTTCTTGTTGAATTAGAGATATACTCTAGAAGTTTTTAAATACAATTAAGGGAAACAAAATCGGGTCATATTGACCAGAACGAAACCTTAATAGAATTTCAAATATTATATAGAAAATATATAAATAAAAGAAAATCCTTTTCCGAGGAATAACATATCATCCTTACTAACAAATGCATGAAATTTCAATAAAATATCGCTATACTGTCGTTTTTCATAAGCAGTGTGAAAACGTTTCGTGTCAAATAGACACGAACAGAACAGCAGGGTTCTTACAAAATGAATTAATGTGATTGCAGTAATGAGGGAACAACAATGGTTCAATACAAAATGCATTAATGTGATTGCAGTAATGAGGGAACAACAAGGGTTCAATACAAAATGCATTAATGTGATTGCAGTAATGGGGGAACAACAGGGGTTCAATACAAAATGAATTAATGTGATTGCAGTAATGAGGGAAAAACAAGGGTTCAATACAAAATGCATTAATGTGATTGCAGTAATGGGAACATAAGGGGTTCAATACAAAATGAATTAATGTGATTTCAGTAATGATGGAACAACAAAGTTCAATACAAGTAACATTAATATGATTGCAGTATTAGAGGGGCCAGAGGTTCAATACAAAATGAATTAATGTGATTGCAGTAATGAGGAAAAAACAGGGTTCAATACAAAATGCATTAATGCTGATTGCAGTAAGGAACAACAGAGTTCAATACAAATGAATTAATGTGATTGCAGTGAGGAAAAACAAAGGGTTCAATACAAAATGCATTAATGTATTGCAGTAATAGAGAACAACAGGGTTCAATAAAATGCATTAATGTAGATTAGTAATGAGAGGAAAAACAAGGTTCAATACAAAATGAATTAATGTGATTGCAGTAGTAGAAGACAACAGGGTTCAATACAAAATGCATTAATGTGATTGCAGTAATGAGGAACAACAAAGGGTTCCTACAAAATGCATTAATGTGATTTACGTGTAGAGGGAACAACAGGGGTTCAATACAAAATGCATTAATGTGATTGCAGTAATGAGGGAAGAACAGGGGTTCAATACAAAGTGCATTAATGTGATCAGACAAAATCCCTTAGAAGTTGTGAAAAATTCACTTAAATCGTCACGACTGATGCTACTTATTGTTTTCTGAATTCACGACGGCCTATAAAAGTGCAATTGGTGCGATGAGAGCGATTTACAAAAAATATTCTAAATAATTCATTATTAAATAATTTATAATTTCCGAGAAATTTGAAGCATTATGAAAACACAATAATAAACCAGCTCTAGTGGTCTCCCCTAAACTTTCTTCCATTTTCCCCAGAAAGTTGATATTTTCCCTACCCTTCGTGGGAAAAAAGTTCGAACGTACTGAAACACAGAACGCAATGACTATCAACGAATTCCTTCAGCGCGCGCCAAGTCCCGAGTATCGCCAAGACGCAAAACGGCCTTGCGCCATAGTAAGAAAATTGAATATGGAATTTAAACCCTTTCTTTAACTTATTCAACAAAAATTGGACACAAATCTACAATTAAGGTTACATACCAAATTTCATTTATCTAAGTCATTCTGTTAAGGACTTCTTCTTGTCACAATATGCGATTATACAGGAAGACAAACAGTCAACTTTTTAACTGATTTGGCCCAAAAATTGATACGAACCTACATTCCTGATGATAAAAATGTGTACGAACTTTGCACCGATTTTCATGACTTCCGACAGCATTTTGAGATAATTTACATGTTTACATTTCTCTAAAAGAGAGGCTTTCCTAATTCTTTCCTCATTGAGGGACTATTAAAGAAAAGTTTTGCAGAAAAATTAGGATCAGACGGTGATTTAAGAATTAATTATGATTTTTCGAAATTTTGGTGCAAAGTTAACTCATAAGTGGGGATACTTTGCACTCGACAATTTTTCCGCACATTTCACGAACAAACTCACTGTGATGCAATGCTAATCAATTTATTCAAAACCTGTGTGTAAATATATAATATAATCTTGAAATCCCAAATAAGTGTTTTCACTGATAACCTGAAAGATATGTAAAAAAAATTTCAGTACATTCAACTAAACAAAAAATGTATCAAAATTTAACAGAAAGGAAAACAAAAATGTTACTCGAACAACGGTTGAACAAATGTTGCAATGGTGTTTTCCTTCTCAATGGATAAAACTAAGGGATTTCCATGTTTAGTTATATGAATTAGCTTTACTTTGTAATAAACTAGTTGAATGGAGAACAAAAATGACGATTTTGGCTCTTTAAGATTGGATTTAATTTGTGAAATGAAGTTAAATCAAGCTTCTAAGGACGCTGGAGAGAACTCCATATACCTACAAGTCCCTAACTTCCTTTTATACACCCTGGACATATCTGAAGCTTAAGCAAACATTGTTCTTATTATTATTTAATACAAAAAAATTAAGAAAAACAGTTGGGGTTGCTTTTTATCATAAATTTCCATGGAACAAAGAATTCCTCCTTTTCGTTGCAAAGTTACCCCAGATCAGAAAAAATTCATTACAACTTAACTAACAAATGTAATTGGCATTTAAAGTAACAAACTGAAAGCTAGATTTCTTATCTTTCACATTTAAATGCACTTGCCTTCAGAAATTTCACACTTTGCTAACCAGAGACAGATTTTTCAGCGCTAAAATTTTCGCTGAAAAATTGGCTCATTGTATTTTCCTTCTGGAACCTCCTGATTGATTGTTATATATGATTAAAGAATGAAATGCACTCTAGTCAGTGTTACCAAGAAGCTAGAAAAAAATCTCAATCCCGTATCCCTAATCAGGTGATCTTTATTTCTCTTTTCACAAAAATTTTGCACTGGTGCAAAGTTACCTACACGAGTGCAAAGTAACCCCGTTTAACGGTACCAAATTCTATCCATCTAACTATTTAATTTTTTTGAGTTATAGTGTTCACATGAACGCGGACAGACAGACAGACTTTCTATAGACGGATTTTGTCAAAAATTTGATATAAACCTACGAATTATGTATAAATATCACATAACAAATTTCATCCCTGTAGTTCTAATAGTTTTGAGTTATCGTGTTCACATACAGACATCAACATTAAACTTTCAGAGGTCGCGCTATATTTTTTCGCTCGAGCAGGCGCGAGCAGTACTATTTACGACACAATAATTTTCTTCATTTTTACTATTGGCAGTTGTAAGTTTCATAATAGTAATGAGAGACACGTCAGAAAAGAAAAATCTTTTCATCAAGAGGGAAGATTAATTTTAATACTATTTGCAAAATCTAAAAGTACACTGAAATCAAAGGAATTCATGATGATTAATAATAATGAAAAAAGGTATTAATCAATATATAATAAAAAAGATTATAACACAAATTAAGATTTTACAGGAAGGACATTCTTCTTAGTTTCTATTCATTTTCAGTGCATTCGAAACATTGAAATTTTGTTAGAGAGTGACGCTTACAAGTATATTACATATTGCACCTGATGCATTTCATGGATATTAATGACAGTTTTCCTTCTTTCAAACACAAACCAAAAGCTCTTCTTCTCAATGCTGGTTGGTGTTTACTTGCCATTTCAGCTTGTGATGTATAATTTAAACTTAAAGATATGGTAATGTCATAATGTGGAGATAATCAATTGTTTGGACTCGAATAGTGACGTGCTTTTTCTTAAGATTGAGAGAAAAGTTTTTCAAGAAAATTCCTCTGCTTGGTGGAGTATTAGCAGTTTTATTACATATTAATTATTTTTGACAATGTAAAAAGAAATATTCAATCATTGTAATGCGCTCTGGATATATAATAACCAAACTGAAATGTTAAGACGTGAAAAATTACCAAATTACACGAGCGGGCGCGAGGCGAAAAATTTACGACAGAAGCATAAAACAGTATGAAATCAAACTGAAAGTCGGATAAACTCATTTAATCCTGAAGAGAGGAATCGCATGAAGGAATAGCAATGACCTTCAGATAGTTTTGATTCCGAATGTGAGAAGTGGGAATTAAAAACCCCGTTTGTTTGCGCAGGTGCGCCCGCTAGGAGGCTAACGCCACTGTATACCCTCAAGATCAGAACACAAAGGGGTTACCTGTCAACAAACAGACAGACATACAGAAATACAGACAGACAGACATAATTCGAGAATTGTGTTTTTCGAATTTAGGTCAAGAGGGTCTAAAACGTGAAGATGCATCAAAATCTCGAGTCCGAATTTTTGAGGATTACAATGCTTTCTCTTTGTATACTTCGTAAACGATAAAGTAATAGAAAAAAGATATTTTTGATATGTAATTATATAAACTGAAGATCAAGACACTGTAGATAAGAAGAGAGCGTATGATCCGATAGATCCCCACTCCTAACATGAGGCTTTAATAATAACCGCAACTATTTTCTGACCGTGTGCTTTTCTACAGAAGAAGAAGAGGACATCCGAGAAAACACCCGTCCCCCCAAGCATATGTGCCACTCCAAAGAGAGGGATTTTACTTTCGGCGTCAAGCATTCATGCCACTCAAAAGAGAGGGTACTTTAATCTCGGCGTTAGGCATCCATGCTATTCTAAAGAGAGGGTATTTTACTCTCGGCGTCAGATTGAATGTGCACAAATTTAATTTTCACAGCGAATCTCGGGTGGAATCGCGTTTCGAACCTGGAAATCTCTTGTATCTCAGGTGTAATTTTATGAACAGGCCACGGTGGCTCTCAATTTGGAAAAAGTTGAGCTCCTTCTGTTTTGGTGCTGAATGAAATTTTCAAGAGTAAAGACAGTTCAAATATACATCCATCTGATGACTGTTAAAAATGACGAAATTCATCCCAGATACGTCCGCTGTTTTCAAAAACACACAGAATTTCCAAGATGATTACAAGATGGTTAATTAACCAAAACGAATCCGGCCATCTCAAATATCTAGAACAAGCTGATAATTAAAGTATACTAGTATATAATGCGATAAAACTAACTAATCTTTGTAATACATTGCGAATTTTGTAATTATGTTCATCTTTGAAAAGCAATCATAAACCCTAATATGTCAATTTGAATATCGGAATTTAATTAATTAACTCTTTAAACCCGAGGCGACTTTTTTCTTCTAGCTACTTTAAAACCGGGACATTTGGGAGGAAGCGACATAAAATGGACTCTCCCAACCTGGGTGGTCATTTACCCCACCCCTGCTATAACCTTCCCTTAAGGCGCACGGAAATCGTCTGCGGTTTGCAAGGATAATTGGACCATCTACCGCGCTTATCTCCTAAGCGATCTCAGAACCTCACCTCCCGTCAAAAGATTCCAACCGTCTCAGACCGGCCTTCTTCGCTGTCAAAGGGAAATTTTTAGACCGCCCGGGACCGCCTCGTTCGGCGTCAAAGGGTTAATGAATTTAAGCTAAAAAATTTGTGATTCTATACAAAAGACGCGAGAGTTTTTTTCAAAGAACAACTTCAGACTCATTGTTTGTATGATTAACTCTTTGAACACTGAAAAGCCCCACACATTCAAACAAGTCCGGCGGACACCCAGACCGCCTAGATAATACCTCTAAATTTCCATCCCCATTCTAGAATTGTATTTGATTTTATAACTTAGGCGCGTTCTATATTCGTCCCTCCCTAAGATGGGTTGGATAATCAGGGATATTTTCTTAGAATTCTCATTTCAGCAGAACACATTTTCTTCTTATACAATCCCAAATATCCGTCAGTTAATCCGGCAGATTAGAGCGCAAGCTGTCAATGCAGTTTCATGAGGGGGTAGGTAATTTGTCTTATGTCTGAAAGAGGAACTAGGGTGATAACGGAAGACGTTTTTGAACGTAAAAATCATACAAGAAAGGACAATGAAACTTCTGACCCTCGATGACAATATTGTTGGGCAAAATGTTCATCATGTGCAAGTATATTAAGATAAAAAATTAAAATAGAAATAATTAATGCATCTGCCTCTACAATCAGGCCTCATGAATTTTAGGAATGCTATGATAACAACTCTAGGCGTAACTAGGTATTCAGCAACAAGAATATCGGATGTCAAAAGTGGATTTGAATTCAATTTTTCAATCCAAAATAGTATAATCAAATTGACGAATATTTAAGGTGAAAAGGTATTTGGAAGAGAATGAAAAATTGTGTTGTTGTTGTTGATGATCCCCGAAGATCAGCAGAGCTATATCAGATCCATGAGCCTGTGCACCCTAAAGAAATCCAAAATCAATCGAAGATTAGAAACAAGATCCTGTTTGGAAAGCTCCAGGCATGAAAGAATGTGATCAGGAGTGACCTGTTCTGCAGTACATTTTGGGCAGATCTCAAAACACTTAGAATTATCAGAGAATGTCAAACTTCTGATATGCCCACTAAGGAAGCGAGTAGGAGTTGTCTGGTCGCGTCTGTTGCAGGCAATTGATAGACAGCCACCTGGTCGAGAACCTTGATACCAGTAATGCACCGGTGGAATGAGACAGATAAGAAAAAAAAGTCATATGCGACTGCCTGAAGGGTGACTCCTGGCTACCAGCTTTCCGAAAGGATTTCATTAACAACCAAGTTCCAGAACAAGAGACATGTGCAGGATCCTTGTGGGCAGCCTTCTTATTGAGGCCAGAAAACTAAGCCTCGGGAGTTTTGCATGGCTACTTCTCTGTAACGAAGAATATACTTCAAGGTCTCGGTCACGTTGGAGGGGAGAATATATGCTTATTGCGAATTGATGAGTGATGAAGGAGGTCCAATGCCCCCTGGATGTCTAAAGAGATGACCAGGGTATGGTTTTAATTCTTTTTTTGCATTCTTCTATTTTCTCGGGTTCCAGCAATACTTTTTGTATTGAATCTCGTGCAACAGCGTGTCTTTTGGAGAGGGTTGTTCCAGCTCAGAGGTCATCCTCATCATCTGACCGAGGTTCAAATTTACTAAGACAGTCCCAAAATAACCCTCGTGTTGCTTCAAAATGTGGCGTAAATATAACTAAAACTAAACTAAAACAATAATTGGTCTAGATTATAGCACATGTGTTGCGCGTGCTTCAAATGTGTGACTGGAGTTAGCCGTGTTTTAGAACCCTTATGTTGCTAAGCCATTTTAAGATTTGAATGGAAGATTACTTTAAGACGCCATTGATCCATGTATGTGGTATTCCTAGCTCTTGATTAAGTGTACAATACTAAAAAAACAACACAAAGTTTCAATTTTTTGAAGAAAGTCTCGAATTTCTTGATTCATAAAAACACAATAAAGGCTAAACAAATCCGGAGTGCTTACTTAACTTTAATTTTAATATCATTGTGTTGAAATTTATTAACGTTTACTATATTTTTATTTATCATGAATCGATTAATAGGTTGCGTAAAAATCATTTTGCGCTATAACTCCTATATAAGTAAAAAACTCTATATTTTTAATGCGGCATTTCTGTATTTCTGAATACTGAATACAATAAAACTGAAAAACAACAAAAGGTTTCAATTATTTGAAGAAAAACTTGAATTTCTCGAAACAAAAAAACTAGATAAAGGCTAAACAAATCAGAAGTGTTTACTAAAAGTTTGCGTTAATATCACTGTGTACAAATTTATTGAAGTTTATTATGTTTATTTTTATCATATGTTGATTAATAGATTACGCAAAAATTTTACGCTATAACTGCTGTGCAAGTAAAAAAAGCAATACTTTTAATGTTGCATTTCTGTATTTCCGAGCGAATTTTTTTTTGCTTTTCTGTTCAACGACTGAAGTTTTTTCCTAACGATATTTCGGATCAAGGGATTAATTTCATTCAGAATTAGATATTTTCACTGTAGTAACAATTCCATTGTTTCGCAGCGTAATCTCACATTGAACATCATACATCTTTTTTAGTACAATAGAAGGCGGTTCACAAACTTCAGAATTTGAATGTAACGCCCACAGATCAAAGAGCTATCGTATCTTCCAAAAAATGATAAAAACTACACCTGATCTACATTTTTGTGTGAGGCAAACACTTCAGGAGCTAATAACCTTAATTTTATCACAAATGAGATTATTCGAATAGAAGGTGATATGATTATTTGGAGGTGTATATGAATGAAGCACTTTAGAATTATTCTGCATACGCAGTCAAGCAGTTCGCAAGCATTCTGCCTACTGAAAACATGTAAGTTATCTTAGTTTTCATTAATAATTTCTTAAAAATTCACATCTTTGTATGCTAAGAATTATATCTTATTATTTTATGTCTTCTAAGATTATTTTTTTGTTTTGTATTTTAAATTGAACTCGAACTATTTTGAGAAATTGATTAGAATGTTATACCCTTGAAATTTATAACCATTATTCAAGGTTTTGTCATTCAATATGAGAGCTTGAATTTATTAAAATATATTCGTCTATAAATCAATGTATTCAAATAAACTTGTTATTTGAATAATAAAAATACAAATGATGTCGCAAACATTCTTTTCACGTGCACTGAAGAAAAGTAAACCTTTTTCTTAAATCAAAAATCGCGGACGGCAAAATAAAATTGTAATAGCTTGTGGGGTGTTGATAGAAATACTTTCTACAAATTGAAATTCATGATATTATTATGATTTAATTAATATATACTATCTGATATACCGGCCTTGCTCGGGATTAAATTGATTTCATATCTAATATTTTTTTATTTATATTTTCATGTTTAATATTTTTTTTAAATGATAGATATTGTGTATAGTTGTTATACCAGGCGTTGCTCAAGATTAAAATACTTTTGTATAAAATATTATAATACACAAAACACTTTTATCGTGTGAAACGTTTTTAAATAAAAATTAAAAAGAGGTCATCGTAAAAAACGAAGAAAACTAATTCTCTTCGTAATATTTTTTATATAAGTACTTAAATTTTTTTCCCAAATACTGAGGTATAGGAAATGTTTTGATGGACTTTTTAGGGCGATAAATTAATTTTTGATTAATAAAAAACATGAAAATAAACCGAATCAAAAGTTTTTCCTGGAATAAATTTCGAATTGTCGGCTTTTAAACATTTCTTTTAGTATTTTCCAGAATTTATTTAATGTTTTTGGCAACAGATCCTAGTATATACATTTTTGTTCATCAACATTAAAAAAATAATGCAATGCTACAAATTGTGTATAAAATTAATTTTGAAAAATTTATCAAAATGAGAGAAAAAAATTGTACGGAAGTGAAATTAGTGTCAATGCAAAGCTAATTTTTAAAAAAATATAGTGTTAAAACAGTTTTTGTTAGATAACATTTTCGGAAGATATATTTGGTAAAACTCCAAACTCTGGATGAAATTTCAATTAACTTTTGTACTTTGAATAGTGGACAGTGACCTTTATCATGTTTTTAAGATCTCATATGCATAAAAATACGTACAATAAACATTCAAAACCACAGCCTCCCAACTACATAGGTTAAGGCTGCAACGACTTACATTAGTCCAATGCTTCCCTGTAAACGACATTTCTGGAGAGTGTGCTGTTGTCAAACATCTATTTCATCTGCTTACAAAAACTTTAATATCATTGCTTTTGTTGAAATTTGAGCGAATGACTTATGGTTTCTTTTAGGCATCGTTAAAACATAGCTCGGAATCTGATAATACTCAAAGTTATTTATTTTCAATTAAAGTATTATTTATTTAATATTTCATAGGAAACGCGGATAAAGATGACAGGTGATATTAACTGAGCGATTTTTTAATCTAATTAAATAAGCTTTAGAATTCTTTAAGAACCAATGTAAACATTTCCTAGCAACATAGTATCATTCAAGTTGCTTTATTTCAAAATTGTCTGCATATAATCAACACTTTATTAAACTTCGAAAAATTAATAAAAATAGAAGGAAAAATATCTCAGACATAAAATTGCTATCATTGAAATGGTAAAATTTTGAACTTCAGGATGGTATTAAAATATTGTTTAGGGATAATTTGCTCCGAACTTACAGCAGAAAAACGGTTTCGGTTTATTTCTAATTAACTGACTGTTTAATTAACTTTTGCGCTTGGAAAGTGCACAGGTATCTTTCCCTTGTCCTGAATAATAATTGTACAGAGTTTTGTTAAAATCAGCGCAGTGATTTAGAAGGAGATAAGGAACATAGCCACATACATACATAGGCATACATATGTAGCCATATAAACAGCCACACATACATGTCCACAAATACTTTTATTTATATTCGGATTTATATATAATGCTTTGATTTCTCAAGAATATTTAAAAACATTTTGCTAAGATATATAATTTTGATTGATTTTCCTTTTCATATTATTTAGAATGCCTCACACTTTTACAATTTTGTTTTGACGTTAATATTTAACACAATAAAACATATATTAAGTTAATTAACTAATTATTGATCTAAATGTGATAGTCGTTCTTTGTTTTTTATTAATTTTTTCCCACTACAATTTTAAAAATATCATTTAATTGCGCTACTTTCCCAACGAAATGTATTTTACATTTTCAATACATGGATAGCAACGGGCGTATGAATATACGAAATAGTTAAAAATGTTTTAAAATTCCAACCAAAGAAATTTTTCTCTATTTCTGAATTGCTAAGAAAAATGAATGCAATAAATCTTTTTTGGAATGTCAATATACAAAAATTGCATTGCCTATTCTTTGACAAATTTAGAAAATTTGGCTATGTCTCTTTCATGTCAACTTATTTTAAATGCATTGACTTAACTTGATTTTTTTCATATATTAAGCCTCATGAAATAATTTGAAAATTAAATAACTAAAATTCTTTTGCTCGAGATAAAAATTTAGAATCTTATGAAGAAAATATCATAAATAAAAATTTAAAAATACGATGTTCCATTTAGGATTATTCCACATTACTTAATGCAGAATAATTAAAATAATTAATTTTTTATTTTCTAAAAATTTAAAACGGTAAATGCGCTGTGGGTGTTTACCACACTCTTGGAAATGCACGAGAAAAGCTTTAGACACACACACACAAATATCTCGCTATGTTTACACTTTTCTATCCCGTTTGTTTGGTTTGACAATTAAATTAAAAATATTAAAAATAGGTGATGAAATATAAACACTATATTGATGCAGTGTAAAATGTATTTCTTCGCAATGTTATTCTATAGTAAACATTGAAGATTTTTAAAATTATATATCATAGGATTTTAAAAAAATGGGGAAGAAAAGAATGCAGGCATTAAATTGGTCCTTATTTCTCTTAAGAAAAATACTAGAAAATGTCATTCATCAATAAAAATTGTACTCTATGGAATTTACTAATAAAATCAGAGCAACTATAATTTTTAACATAGCACTAAAATGATTATGTGGGTGTTCATCAGTTTCCATGACATCAATCTCAAAATTTGAAATTAATTTACACAAATTAAGATGAAATATATTTCGGATATAGCTTCCATAAAAAGAAGTTGAAGTGAAATAATTTAACAAGAAATATTAAAAATTAAACTTTGCATTCAACGGAATGGCACCAAAATGCGGCACCTTCCAATAAAATAGAAAAGAAAGATATTTTAATGATACAAAAATGAAAATACAGAAAAACCAGAAGAATTAAACAATAGTAATAACAATATACATTTTGCGCGCAACGTAGCATCATCCAGTGATTGCATTGACAATATTGTTTATAATAATCTAACCAATTAGATACAATCAAACAACAAAATCTAGCAAACTATCTTTTATATACTGATCTATATTTTAATTGTAATAATGAATTATCAAACATATTGAACTCTAAATGTAAACTATGCTAAGAATGAAGTGTTTTGAAAACGCATATGTTATTGAGTATTGCCAGCAAATCATTAAATACATAATTTTATAAAATCAAACATGCGATTGTAAAAGCAAATATCGTAAAAAAGCATGAGCGCTGAAAATATGGGGATGAAAATTCGTCGATAGATATCAAAAGAATTGCTAAACATTCATAAGAATAAAGAGAATTTCCACATTGTCAATGAAATTAAATTCAAACTTAATAAATCTGTTTTCGTCGGCTTCTCTTGGATTAAGAATTTTGTTTTCATCTAAATATTTTTTAGTAAAACTTTATATAAAAGATATAATATTAGATTTTTTATAATGTTTTTGAATTGTTTTTAATAATTTTACTCTTTTTTTCAATTTCTTAATTAAAATTTTTTTATACTTCTTTTGCAGGAAAACTTTTTACTTCTTCAGTGCTTCTTTGGTTTCTTGACAATATTTATGCTTTTGTGGGACGTGTGAATCCAGCTTGTTTGGAGAAAGGAAAAAAAGCTATTGCCTTACTCGAAGCAGCTCAAACTTTCTCACGAAAGCAGTCTCTTTTCCATCTTGTACGTGGATTTGACAATGAGATATTATATGATGGGTGAGAATTAACTCACAAATTTTGACTTTCAAATACCACATCTTATCTATTGATTAAACCAGCGAGAGTTTTCTATCTTCCGAATTTCTCACATAATAACGTTTCTTAGCACAGATAAATAATTTGGATATGAATTTTGAAATTTTTCCTTCGATGGAGCTGGGTCCAAATTTTTACAGACATCCACAATTTTGAAAGTTATTTAAAGATCATTTTCATTGGAGAGTTGCAAGATGCATTTTTTTGAGATCTCTCGTTCGTATATGATAAATAAGTAGCCAAGCCTGTATTAAATAAATTTGCCACATAACTGCAGAGCTGGAATCTCGTTGGGTTTTCGTCGCCAGTGCGCTTGCGGAAAAGAAAACAAAGAGACCTTCACTCAAGGGAAGACATGGATATTCATAACTTACCTCGAAGGGGTCGATTGTCAGTTACACATGCATGACGAAGTTCTTTTGATACAAGCAACTTTCAGAGTGTTGGAACTCAATCATTTTATGCGCAGATGTCGGTGAACATTTGTGTTCAGGGCGTCCGAACAAAAGGACAAGAAGACTTCCAACAAAGTACATAAGTACCTATAGCAGTACAGCCAACT
>BGPR01015564.1:0-27955 GCA_013235015.1 Araneus ventricosus
CTTCATGTTTGCAATGATTTATAGCTGATACTATAATAAATATTTCAATGTATAAATCCATTTGAATTTATTATAATACATTTGGATTTAAAATAATTTCAAAATCAAAACTCATTTATACGATTTTCAAAATTGATGAAAAATAATTTCAGCATCTGTTATTAATTAAGCTCCATATTTTATTCAAAATCCTTCATGCATTTTAATGCACTATTTTCTTGAAAGTTTTCTAGTAATGCGATCTAGACATATCTTATATTATGTGTACCATCATAAAGTGGCACTTCTAATATTAAATAAATAGCGAAAATGACCCGATGAATTGATATTGTTCTTTATAATTTAAGAAAGAAAACAACACATAGTTATTCAGTATGAAGTGACAGTTTTTCAAATAACAGTAGGTCGTTTTAAATAATGTCATTAACACTTCTCATTTCGTCAAAATAATGTTTATTTTAATGATCAATTTTCTGTTAATGATAGAAAGTTTGAATATTAATGAGAATCTTTGGCAAATATGAGCGTTGAAATTACTGCGGTACTTCATGACACTACATAATTATTATCACTTTCCCTCTTTTTTTTCTTCCCGTAAAGTATGTCTTCGGCACATTATCGAAATAAAGATGATTTATTGAAAATCCTAGTTTTAAGGTTTACTAGGTCTTTTTTATTTATGCGATGTGTCCTTTTACTGAAAAATAATAACATTTAATAAAATAAATATACCTAGAAGTTTTAGCGCAAGGTGAAATGTGTAATTCGATCCAGAACAACGCGTCCAAAACTTGGCCATGCGGTAAATCAGAAAGACCGGCCGCCACGACAGCAAATGAAGCACGGAATTCGACCACAGAATAGCCCCCATTACGAGAAGTTCATGTGATGACGCCTCTTTTTTTACGGGGGCGCGACCCGTCTGCGGAGATGGGCCCTAAAAGCCACATCATCATATAAACCTACTATATCCTACTGGGAGGCGAGATTCTGCTTACTTATGCAACAGGTTATCATCCTCATATTTGAAGTTAAATGGCAACAGGCGGAATGTGTGTCAGTACTTACGTTATTCTTAAGAAATATATGCGATTTAATTATTGTTATTGGGTCTTAATACAAATAATATTGAATTTCGCTAAGCAATAAAGTATTTCATTAACGGGAAGGAGATCCGACTTTTACAATGAGAGATTATATGGATGAAAAAAACTGACTTTGTCAAAGAAATTCGGAATTCACAAGCTTGATGTATACAAAGATCTAAAAACTTGGGTACCGAGCCAAAGAAAAGTAAAGAAACAATTTGCTATTATCAGTCAGATTTTGTCTCAATACTTCAGATATATAATTCATTTGTTTATTTTTTCGCGGTTATGAAATCGGGAGATTTTAGTTCACTAATAAGAACTCTATGGATAATTTCCGTGCAAAACTGAACCCAATGCGATCCGATGCAGAACAAGACTACTTACACCTAAATTTAGAAAAAACATATCTCCAGAATTTTTCCTGCAATTGCTTGGGAATTCCTTCCCAATTCACGAATATCTTGAAAACTACGGTTTCGATCATTTAGTCGTAATATGTCAATAATCTATCAATTACTGGATATTCAACATTAAAATTACAATACCAGTCTATATGAAATTAGACCACTTTGAGTACTGAACAATTAAAACAAATTCAATAAACATTGCCAGACAATCGATATGCTTTCCTCTTCAACTCATTCAGAAGGAAGTTGAAATAGCTAAGAGCAATTCTTTAGAGACACTATGAAAAGATTACTCATATATGCCAAAATTGCTTTTCGAACCCTTCTCGACCTCATTGAATTACTTTAGATTGGAAGTAATTCAATGAACAAATATCCCTTTCGGCCATATAAATATTACGTCTTTCATAATAAAAGTGAGACAGGTTTCCCTGCCCTCCGTGAGTGTGCTAAGTATTGGTTATCACCAAACTTTTCCCAATGAAAATGAAAGGCACGATCATTTTGTCATCGCCAGATCGTATCGATTCGAATCTGAAGTCTCCCAGAGGCTTCGTGAATTTTTTTCCTTTCCTTCTCTTCCGACCGTTTTATATTCATATTCTGCCGCGATAGGATAGGGTGTGATTTGTAACCTTAAGAAAGGAATCTCAAGAATTTTTTGGGGGGATATGATTTTTGATTATGTAACAAGTGTTTAAATATCGTTGGCTAATTTTTGTGAAGTATTTGTACAACTAAAGGTATTCTGTTTTGTCTTTTTTGTGAATAACTTTATGTCTGCTTTTAAAGCGGTTTACTACCGATCAATGACAAATTGCTATAAATATGTTGATCTACTTAAAATCATTCAATATCCACAATATATTATTTTAAACAAAATACTTTGAAAACATAAAGCTGTAATTTCTTTCAGAAAATAGGTGGAATCAGCTTCATGGAAAATGATAACGTTAAAATTATTAATTATCTAATTTAAAAACTGCTTCTTTGAAGAAAAATATTGCATTTTATAGAATGCATTCTTATCTATAATAACAAAGATGACCTTCAAATAGAAGCGAACACAAAATACTTTATTCAGTTAAATAACAATTAAATCTTCCTACCAGTATTCATTGTTAAGTAATCTCAGTCTTTTTAGGGTATTTCTCTTTAGCATAAAACGATTCTAAAACCCTCAAAGAATATTTATTCTTCTTACAGTAAATTATTAAGTGAGCTTAATATCTTTATCTTTTCGGTTCCTGCGAAGCATTTAAAAGAGACATATATCAGTTTCACGCAAAATATTTTCCACATAACAGTAATTTTTAACTTATTATTACTTGAAGCACATGTTATTCGGAGCTCTTTGTATCTAAATATCTTAAAGGCGGTGCATTAAAAAAATTCAAATAAAGCTCATTCGTTTCAAAACATTTTGGAAAAAATACTGAGAACAATTCAAAGTGCCGAAATAAATTTTTAGTACTCTGTTTCTTTCCGCTACAGCGGGATATTATTGAAGCCAAAGGAAGGGTTGCACATATTATTGTGCATAGCCCTTCTACATTATCCTATTTTAAACAATGTAAAATTCAGCATGCAAATTTCTGAAGAAGAAAGTTGTTTCCCGCTTCAAATTAACAATTTCCATCAAGAGCCCGGATCCGTGTAGCTTCCTGGGGAAATATGAATGATAGTCGTTACGACTTTAACACTAGGAATCAGGGGGAGTCCTAATGGCTCTCACCTTTCACAGGAGGTACCTTCAGTCATAGGAATGGATGTCACTCGAATCTAAACCGTTGCTATACCCAATAGGGAAGCGAGGACCCTCTTACTAATAAGGGCGACATCTCACCCACATTTTCGCGGTGCTCCCCGCTGGGAAGGCGATTGAGATTATTGAATACCAAATATGGCAATCATAGGACATAGTATTGTAAAGTTCAAAGGTGACTATTGTTTCAACAATATAGAGTTCCCAAAAATTTCTAAAACCCGAAAATCACGTTACTATGAGCCGCGATTGAAAACATTAATGAATCAAGTGCTGAGAGACTCTAACCCTCTGACTACTAAGATTTCTCAAAGTCTGAGTACAGTTGTATAAGGATGTCTGTTTACTATTTGATCGATGAAATAGATTTGTCCGTCCCGTTTCATCTTTTCTCCTGGGTGGTGGGAGATGTGAATGTCAGGCCTTTCATCTCCTATCTCTACCCAAAGGGAGCCCTTAATGACCACTCTCCCAACTGCCATCACCCCACCCCACCATTTAGAACAGCAACCGGCCGAAATCCACCCCACTAGTATAGAAGTTGTATTTCTGGTTACGGCAGGCTTAGGAGCAGAAGGTTAAACCTCAAAACCATAATGTGGTATTATCTGAATGTAAATATAAGTGATGTGTCTATGAGATCTTCAAAAGAAAATCACTGATTTCTTTAGCGTCTAAAATGCTGAACTAATAAATAGGCGCCAGTAAATTCGCATTCACAGCTCAAGTACATACTGTGAGGCATCCCCTTTCTCTGTTTCCCACAAGACGGACCACCTAAGAAATCCCTAAGGCATCTGAAGAGAAAAGTTGTAAAAGAGGTCGTCAAACGGCCCCGTATTACGCAAAATCCGGAGGGGACGGTGCCGGTATCGTTTTTAGACCTCACAAGTTGAAGCCAACAAAATGAAACAGTTACGTTCTGACCCCTTCCACTGATTAGCCTTGAAGGGAAGCGCATGTTTGTGGTTGGATGATTTGTTCGGCATCCCTACAAATTCATTGAGATTTAACTGTTCTGCCACTCCTCTGAGGGCTGAAAGGTAGGGTTTAAGAAAGGAAGACGGAGAGAATCGGGGTATCGAGATAGAGGATCAGATTCGAAGATCTGGGTCTGAGAGACAAGAGCGGAGAAGTAAACACATGGATTGCTAATCCGTGGTGTGGGATTGCAGAATCCGAATTTTGATAAAACGGGCGTTTTCTGACCCCGTGAAAATTAGCCAAATTCTTGGCTAGGCTAGCTACTGTGGTGAGCTGCGGAATTGCATCATAGCATCCTTTGGAGGATTGCTGGAAATTAGCGAAGCGTTTGCTCAAACTCGCTGTCAACTACCGATCCCGGTATCTCTTACTCATCCTGAGTACACATTTAGCCAGAGCCTGGCTATCTTAATCCCTGTGGTGGATTATTGAAATCGATTGAGCGTTAGCTAAACCTCAATTTCTACTACCTAACCTAGGTACCTTTTTAGAACTCGCCCTGAGTTGTTGCAATTGCCGAACTCTCATAATTCTTGAACCTTCATCGTTTGCATTACGAGTAAACTCACCTTGGTAACTGCGACTAATTCCATTTACGAACTATATTGACTCTCGCGATCTTATCCGGGACTTGTATTTAATTCTTGAATGTACAAGTCAATTGTATTTATTGACCTGGAAATAGGCCGTTAATCAAGAAGCTTAATTAAATATTGATGTGCTGTATTTCTGTGTTTGTTGATCTCTGATCAGGCCCCGGTATCACTGGCCTGAGACCTTACAATACAAAGAAACATTTATTTTTTTAAAAGACTGAATAATTTATATACATACATCAAAATTATAACCTTCATGGAAGTTATTTATAAAATAGTAAATCTCTATATTATTTTCAAGATCATACAAAAATTATTTTTGTATTTTATAATTTGATTAAGGTCACAATCTTCATAATTTCATTAACATTACCATATAATTTTATTTTATTTCCATCTTTTAAAACATAAATAACGAGACTAAATGTCCAGCTCGTTATTGGAGGTTTTCTTTGCAAACTAAACACAAATGTGGACCAGTTTCCTCAGAACTTCCTCCAGAAAGCAAACTATCCTCATATACTGGATTTCATGTCAGACTTCTATCTAAAGTAATATCTAGGCGCTTTGATGAACAGAAGCTGTCACACTTTCCGTTTACCATGAGTCTTTGAATTATGGATTTTATTAGTTACGCTAGACGAAGTTGTTGTTGTTGTTAGACAATAACAACAATAGAGAAGTTAAATTAGTTATAAAGAGAAATCTAACTATGGTTGGCATATTACGAAAATAAGATAAAGGTTAATGCATTATTAACAGAAACTTCACGCCATTTTCTTTCCTCTAAGACAGGACCGTGGTGGATTAGTTGTAAAATCTTGGCTTCGAGTCCAAAGCGCTCCAGATTCGAAACCCGATTCCTTCAAGCATCCGCCGTGTATGGGGCCTGCTGCACGCCAAATCATACGCAGTGGCCTTGGATAGGGGGCCGTACAGGTGTCGTCTTCGTCATCTGACATTGGTTAAAAAATATCAGGCCCATCCCAAAATAGACCTCGTTTTGCTTCAAAACGGGACGTTAACATGACTAAACTAAACCTTCCTGTAAGACGCGAACTGTGTTCCAAATTGATACTTTTCATTTGATTAGTGTCGCATGGCTAAGAAATAGCAACATTTCAACTTTTACATCGAAAGTGGACTATCAAGTTACTTTGACAAATTCGAATTTCAGAATCAATACTTATTAACAGCTATTTTTCTAGAGATATACGATATGTGACTAGATGGACTGATCCGCTCTCTGTGGTTTAATTGGTTAGTCTATAAATTAAACGAGTTAAAAATAAAGTTTAGAAAAATACAATTTTAGTAATATTTATCCATTACAATCATTTTAGTAATTTTAATCATTTAGTTAGTATCATCTAATGGAATTTTTAAAAGATTAATTGCAAATGTGAATTTAAAGAACTTTGAATTCGGTACTAGTCTGAAACTTTAAAATCACTATATCTAGAGGAAAAATTATTTGTTTTGCAAGAAACTTAGCAACTAAAAGTTACCTCTCAAAATGTTAAGATAAAAATGAAGCTCAAATAAGAAAGAAGGCATAAGAAATAAAGTTATTATTATTGCTATCAAATCAAAACTATGAATTTAATGGAAATATATTACAAATAATAAACTTAAAGTGGACGAAACAAATTTATTTCACAAGTATGCTGTAAAAGTCCTAATTTGCGAAGAAGGCTACTGTATTTCTAGCTATCTGGAAACTGTTTTTGTGTTCACCAATCGAAATCGTCCCTTCTTTCTAAGCTGACGATTGAATCTATGACCAGTTACAATATTGTGGTCTTGAAAAGGATTCACTCAATTTTCTTTCCGGGGGAACTCCTCTTCTGCTTTTATGGTTTTATTATTTTTTTATCCCTTTTTCCCATCCGCCTCCGATATTTTCTTAGAAAACCCGAAATAACAAACCCGTGTCTGACTAACTTTTTTTTTTACTTTCAAACTCAGGCAGCCCTTCGATTCAGTACTTCTATTCGATATTTTTACTTGATCTAGAAGAATAATATTTGTCATGGAAGCCAGGTTGTAACTCTACTAAGAAAGTTTTTGGATACTTTTCAAGATTTGGTTTTCCTTGCTCCTATTAGGAGTACTTCGTTTGTGCATTAAAGGAAAATATAGTTTCTTGAAACGGAATCTTTTACTGACAAACTTTAGGTCACTAATTCCTTCTAAATTGCATGTAAAATAAACGGGGAAAATTAAAATGATTTCAAATAAACTAAAAAATATTAATCTGTAGCTGCGTAATGGTAAGAATGTATTTGTTAAAAAGGAAACTTCTCAAAACCAGTGAATACCTTTAAGATGCATTGAGAAACCGTTACAAATACGGTAGCTAAATTTTCATATATACATTTTATCTTATTTTACACAAGTTATTAAAAGTATAGTTACGGAATATACTTTTAGGTGTGGCTAGCCAATAGAGTTTAAATGAAATGATAATAATAAATTGATCCTCAATAAGAAAATTAATCATTTTCCCAATCAATTTAAAATATTCTATGTCAGTTGCACGTTGTATATGTTTTCCACTTTCATAAATCGGAAAATGTTTCCAAATGGAGAAGACAAATGATCAGAATTATAAACGAGCTTTATATTATTACTAGCTGAAAACCCGGCGTTGCTCGGGATTCATATTTTTTCATATACGGGCCTGCTGTTTTTTTCTTCTCTTTTTTCTACAAATATTGTAACTATCTTCCTCAACAAATCTAAATCTTCTTTGAAGCCTTCCTTGTTGCATAAAGACTTTTAAATATAGCCTTTTATCATCTTTCAACAGTATGGTTTGAATGAAAATGCGAGAAAATTCGAAAAATAATGTTTATTTTAAACTAAACTAACGTCATTGGATGTCTCAGTGCATGCTAAAAACTACAAAATAAAAACGGAGGATTTTATGAAACAATACATTTTATTTTAGAACAATAAAAGCATTCTTAGAATTTCAGTTTAAAATACATTTTGATACCTTAATTACAGTAAGAGAAAAAATTATACGGAAATTAAATTGATATCATTAAAAGGATAATTTTTTGCTCTTTATTGTGATGTAAAAAGTAATTTTCGTACCATAAATATTTCAGAAGCTATTAGCAAAAATAATCTAAAAATAGCTTAATTTTCGGTACTTAATTAAATGTCTTAAGAACTAATTAGTTCTTACAGTTGAAAATAGCGCAGATGACCTAGACATGTGCTCTAGAATGTCGTGTATAAATTTCATGGCGCTACCGTTCACCGTTTAGGAGGGAGTTCTTGTGACAGACAAACACATGTATTTTTTGTTTTATCTAATGGATAAGCTATCTTTCAATTACCTGCTACCTACATGAAACGTGGACTTCAATAATACTGTCGTCTTTCAGACAGAACTCGCTAAGTCCACAAAAACCTTTTGACGGAATACTGCAGTCAATTACAATTTCCAATTAATTTTTTCGTGTTCGAAACCTGTTATCTAAACATCAGTAAGCCAACCGTAGGATCTAGAAATCTGTAAAATAATTTTTACTATTTATCATAACGTTACAAAATTAAGTAAGTTTAAACTGATCACATCTCGAAACTACAGTTTTGGACTTAATGACTTTTGTCTGAACGACGGCGTTATATAGGCTATTATATCGATTTAAACCATATAGGCTGTAGCGGTTAGATGTGCAATAATTGTAATTTCCTTATATGGTAGGCAAAACCAACATTTTTGAATAAAACAGTGCGAAGAAACATAGGTATGAATGTAATTATTCTCTATTTGTTACGTGCACGCTCTTTGGAAAACTTGAAACAAGACAGAGATAAAAAAAAAGAATATTCAGAAAATTATTTATTAAAACCAAAATGTAGAAACTTGCTTTCTGCTCATTTAAAATAAGCGTTTAAAAGTTTTACTATTCTTGTTCCCCATAGAATTTTTGCAACGTACTCAATAATATCGATTCCATTCGTTGCCTGGAAGCATCTTGAAGTAATTTGTGTATGACGAAATCGTTTAAAAAGTTAATATACTTTTAATTCTTATGATTCCTTTGACACTAATATTATTCTGAATTTTCACTATTCTTACATTTATCTTCTTCTGTATCGTTATGGAATCATTTTATCAGTTTTAAATCGTTTAACCCTATGAGCCCTATCCCGCCTCAAAGCGCCTCATTCGACACAGGCCAGACTCAGGCGGTTTTGGGCGCCTGGGTGAATTTTACGGGAGAAAATTAGTTCCTTTCTTTGTTGGCAATTGTTCACGCAACCTAGGGTGTCGTCCTATTGGAATTTCTCTAGAGAAAGGGAGGATTTCATTCTGATTTCATGAATGAAAATTTACTCCAGTTTTTGAGGCACTTGAATTCTCACTCTAGCCGGGTTCAAAGAGTTAAATCACTTTTCAAAGTAGACTAGTAATTAGTATATTTTAATACGAATTAGTTTATTTTTAATACGAAACTTTCGCAATATTTATTTCATTCAATTATATCAGAAACGAGCTTCTAACAAATGAGATTAGGATATTTTGTGAAAAAAAATGACGGGAGGCTGTTTTTTCAAAGGACTACTTTACTCGCGTGACTCTTTTGTTCCTCGAAGTTTCCCGTAAGTTTTTTTTGTAATTTCTGTTGTTACTCTTTATCTCTAACATAACATTAGTTATGTTTTTAACATATGTAGTTAACGATATATAGAAGATCTCCCATACCAAGTTTTGTGGCGTTTTGGGGTGTGAATCAAATTCCTTCCTGACACCCCAATGGGAGAACGAAGTCCTACTTTAAAATATTATGCTATTAATAATTATATATCATTTACTCAATTTCATTGTACAGTTTGATTTGTTAGATCACTTGCTAACACATGTTTACAAAGATTTCTTGCGGAATGCTATTGGTCTAACATATTGGAACTCTACTTTTGTCTGAGAACACGAAACATGTATAAAAATAAATGCATATGTCAAGATGAAAGAAAAAATTGGTCCGAAAAGAACCTTTTCATCGCCAAATATAAATGAATTTCGGGGAACCTGCAATCTTCTTAAATATATTAATGTCTGTGCAGTTGTCGCAATTTCGTTCCGAGCATTCCTCAGAGTCTAATCCTTACCCTTTAATATGTATTACAAATTTACCCAGGAGATTACTTAATTATTTACCAATTTCAAACTGTGGGCAGTTAATTAGATGAATCACCATCCTGGAAACCCGTTGAGAATTCTCTGGCATCTCGCTCTTTCAGTAGATTAATAATTCCCGAAACAAGGCTAACCTGTAATCTGCTGTGTTTGTAACATTGGGTTTAAGCTGATACACTTCATATTAGATTGGTACAAACTACTAAGGAGCACTGAAATTGATTGTATTCATCTGTTTTTGTTTACATTAACTAATACTTTAGAATTAAAATTATAAATTTTTTATCATAAGTACACACACACACACACGATATAGTTTTGGGAATAAGGAGGATTTATTTCATGGAAATAAAAATATTATATAATGTGAAATGGATATGAATGGCAATGAAGGTAAATAATTGCAATAATCAATCACCGAATTTATGTAGAATTTTGTGTATAGCTTCGTCTTATAGTGAAGAAAATAGTAAACCTATTCTTGAACTCCTCATCCCCACCAGTTTGGCTCAAAATGTATTTGATACTGATATACAGGTTTGGTTTAAAGATCACATACAAAAACTCACGCATCTAACTTTTTGGATTTTTGAGTTATCACGGTCATACACATATGGATAGACTTAACAAAAGATAGGGAACCCAACGATGGATTTGGTTCAAAATTTGGTTTACATCTACAATTCTGGGGATAAAATTAAGGAACCAAAGGGTAGTAAGGCTGTCATGCTATTGAAAAATCAACCTTTACTACTTTAACCAGCAGGAGTGGTCTCCCCGAAACTTTCTCACATACGACCTAACACAGGTAGCGAAAAAATGTGCAAAACGGTAGTAACACAATCCATTCCTTAACACAGGTGGGGAAAACGCGTCGTAGAATGGTGAAAAAACCGAATATGCAATGTGAACGCCTTTTTTCAACCGATTGAAACCAAAATTGGACACAGATCTATAATTAAGATACGAAGACATATATCAAATTTCATTTGTCAAAGTAATTGCATTTAGGAGTTATCGTTTCTACAAGTATGTGATTATACAGACCGACAAACTGTCAACCCTTTCACTGATTTGGTACAACATTTGATACGGACTTATATTCCTGATGATGAAACCGTGTACCAAATTTTATCTATCTAGCTGTTTAAGTTTTTGAGTTATCGTATTCACATGAACATGGACAGACTTCCCTTGGACGGATTTTGTCCAAACTTTGTTAGAAACCTACAAATTATGTGTAAATATCACATACCAAATTTTGTCCCTGTAACTCTAATAGTTTTTGACAGACATAGCTGCAAAATTGTTCACAGACAGACATAATTGCAAAATTGTGTTTTTTGCACTCGGGAGGTCTAAAACAAGGAGATTCATCAATTCTAGAGTTAAAATTTTTTGACGATTACGATACTTTTTCTTTGCAAACTCGTTTACGAGAAAGTAAAAAGAAAGGTAGACAAATGCCTCAACAGCTGAATTATATCAATAGCTTTTCTGTGAAAGAGAACAAACATGAGAACAACAAGAGAACAAACAGAAAGCAAACATGCGTTTGCTTGCCTTCTAGGACGGTAGTTTCTATTTTGTTCTGGTGAGTTTGCCCTGTTTTCGTGTAATTATTGAATTGAAAAAGTGTATTGTACGGCTTAATTTTTTTAAGCTTTTTTATGCTCTTAAATACTCCCACCACGAGTACGTGGATGAGAAATCACCGGATAAGTAAGCGGGTTCTCGTTCTTGCTGAAGATGCAGTAATGGTGGGTGTTAGGTTTCTCTCCCTTCCAGTAATAGTACGTACCTCCTACGGTAGGAGTCGGGCCGATGCAGGTGATAGCTACTAGGACTTCGTCCTCAGTACTCGAGCTATTGCAGTGACTGTAATTCAATGTCCCCTGGTACCAAGGTAACCATAAGTATACAGTACCCCGACCTGCCTAGGCATACGGGAAATCTGAATGACAGCAATAGAAACGAGTACTGAGGTTGGGTCCTAATGGCCAACACAGTCTCACGGCCCTACCCCTCCCGTAGGAGGTACGTACTATCACTGGAGGAGGGACAGCGCCCCCCCCCATTTATGTAACTCTAGGCGGGCGAGTGCCTTCATATGAAACCTGAGCCACTCATCCACATTCCGTGGTGCCCACATCAGTAGGGTAATGGTACCAAGGTAAGACGAAAGCGATCCTTTTGAGGTTGAGGTTCAGCTCTTAAACAACTTGTGATGAATTTTCTGAAAAAAATTATTGTTCGTGCATGACAATCCTGTTTGTAGAAAAATAAGGCTACTGATGGCCGTGATTACCTTCATGCTTCTATTAGCAAAAATAAGCGAACTCTTTTTGTATCAGTCCTTATTTTTTCGTATCTTATAATTTTTTTAAATATTCACATCAATATATCACCACAAAGACAAAGAATTACAAAGGATTTTAATCAGGAGAGAATGAAGCTGATTGTAATTTTATGACAGGGCGGGTAAGTTTAATTTTCTCGCTGCCAATTACAAATATGACATTCCAAGGCGTACTTACTTGCTTAAAAACAAAATTCTGAAGTCCAAATTATGCAGGAAATGTGTCTTGAAATGCGCAACAAGAATCTAAATTAAATGAAAGGATTTTTCAACTTTCTGACATCGGATATCCTGGGACATCGACCATGTTCAAAATAAATGTTTTCAGTTATTGCAAAAAGCTTAACATCAAAAATTCCTTCACCAACAAATCTGCTGGAAGACATTGACTTAAAGGGTTTTTACTCTATAACCGGAAGTAGTTTCAAGGAAAAGCCAGAGAATGAAGCCAGTAAGGGCTAAAAAGCTACGTTATTATGTACTACAAAATTGAGAGAGGTCATTTTAGAGAAAAGCCTCTTTTTACACCAAGGAAAATTTTTATCCCTGACAAGAAGGGATGTAAACTCTCGTGCTGTCGTTTGGAAAAAGTCTCTATTTAAACTTCAGCAAAATGGCTTCTTTAAACTTCAGCAACCTCATGGGAAAGTTTCTATTTAAACTTCAGCAAAATGGCTTCTTTTAACTTCAGCAACCTCATGGGAAAGTTTCTTCTTCAAAATACAAATAAAATAAAGATTCAGTTGGGTTTGTTTTGTTTTGTTTGTAGATCGGAGGATGTTTTGGATACATGCAGATTATCGATTTGTGGACAGTATGTTAACGAAGCATGTGTGGGTCTTACGAACGCATGCACAGCAAAACAAAACACATTTTGTTTTGCACAGACTTTTATGTTAACCCTCAGAGGCACGGCTATTTAACCGTAACAATAAGGCACGGGCGGCGTACTCAATACGCCACCTTGTTTTTCAATGATTATTCTTCTTTACACCCAATTATCTTAGTTTTCCACAGAGAATACTATAAAATAAGTTCCCAAAGGTTTAGGTTTGGCATCTTTTTGCTCCCTGAGAGATAAAGAATACCTACGAATGCCATCATTTCAACCCTCGTTGTTTCACTCATTTTGCTTATTGATGGCCTATTTCTCCTTACGTATAGATTTGTATACTTCAAAATTGAAGCAATCATATAAGTATGTGGACACTGGAACACAAAGGGTCTAAGTGACATTTTTTTTCATTTTGAGTAAATCAAAGTTAAAGTCAGAAAAATTATTTTTGGAAGGAATGGAAAGATTAACATTATTTTTGTATTCCAAAATCTTATTTAGGTCTTTGACTTTTAATATGAGTTATAAACTTTTATATTTTTTTTAGTTTTAAGCGTTTTTATGCATCTTTTTAAATTCCCGTTTGCACTTACACCCCTTGACTTTCAAGAAGCCATCACTTAGTTCCCTTGACTTCTAAGCAGAATGGAAAATAAAATAACTGCAGTAGTTTTATGAAATTAAAATTTGTATTATGATACAAATGTGTGAAAACAATGAACACATTTTATCTTAAATTTTAGTGCACATTAGATACTTCTTATGCATAACACAATCTAATCATCGGTGTCTGTGTCATAAACATTGTCTGCTTCAGATTCTCCCTCTTATTCAACTACTGGTGTTGTTGCTTCCGTTGTTGTATTATGGGGCAGCCCAGTATAGAATTGATGGAAGATTGGTGGGACAAATTGTAGAAGTTCCATAATATTTTCATATTTTTCTTCCTTGGTTTAGGTTTCATACCAGCTGGATGAAGAACTGGAAGCTGTGCAGGAAGCCGACCTCATCTGTATGCCGCCATTGTTAATTCTTTGAATTGCTCAGTACTTCCTGATGTTGTCTTGGAAAATAGGGTTGTTGAACATGACTTTTTGAAATGAAGAACTTGTATTATTCGGATTTGTTTTACTGTTTTTGGGAAGAAAGTGTTAAGTTGTAGGGATATAAAAAAATCGTCATCTTCCAACAGTGTTACTATGAACTTTTGGCTTGAAAATGCAACCAAGTCCATCCAGTCTTTTCGGACATACATGTCTCTTTGACTTTTTTTTCTTTTTAACCTCCATAAACCTGAAATCCTGGTCTCATTCATTAGATGAATGGCCTGACACCAAAAAACGGTTGAACGAAGCGACCCACACTTCTCTTGCCGACTCCAACGATCGAGCTGCGCTAGGCGAACGATCCTGCTGTCTGCAACAACGCGAGCTATCTTATTTCATCTGTAAATGCAATTAGTTTTATCTTGTAATCGTGATGTTCCTGAGATTATTCTTTATTTCTTAGTTGGGTGCATAAAAGCCAGTGCAAGTCACAAGACAAAACCAATTAGATGTGAAGGGATCCAAGTGACACATAGTGACATGAACTACATTTTCTAGTTGGTGTAGGGGCTCCACGCTAGGTTGCAACACCTGCCAAGAAATCCACTTAGATCTCTGTACCATTCAAAAGACTGGGATTTTAACCACCACATTCCTTATTTAACTGTATTTTTTCAAAAATGTCACTTAGACTCTTTGTGTTCTAGGGTCCACATATATATTTTTTTCTGGCAATCTTCATGAAGTCTATTGGATAATTTCTTGTTAGAAGAATTCATCGTAGACATAACCACAGTTTTTGGGAAACGATGAAAGTTTTTCAAAAAATATATTCACTAGGGTTCTTCAAAAATGTACTTTTCTGCGAAGGTATTTTTTTCATTTGTGAATCACCGAAACTTTCTTGATTTTTTTACCTTTCACAGTCTTCTTTTTATAAATGGTTTTCATTAAATAATTTTACATTCGTTAGCATCTTAATTGTCATCTGATAAATCAGCAATGTCTTGAATGTCACTGATCTCGTTTTCAGAATTTTATAGATAATTTTCTTCAATATTTACCTTATCAATTATCTCCGAAGCATTAATGTAGTCACAGGTCTTCTCTTCATCAAAACGTTCGTACAAAACAAAAAAGCACCAATCGGGAGGCACAATTCGGATCCTTTTGATGCATAAGGGAACAGGCAGTGTACTGAAACTGAGTGAGCCAAAACAGATCTCGCCTAAATAATTGATGTATAAAGAGAGACTGACTGCGTCGCTACCGTTGTTCTTGGATTCCATGTGTTTAAAGGGGTCGGGTGGTAGGTTAGGGAGAGAAGCCAGGCTAATTGGCTAATTAGTAACGGTTAATTGTCACCTTTTTCTTCGTGTAGCTCACTTTATACACCAGCCCGTGTCTTTGAGGGTTAATTGGGGATACATACGGTGGTTTCAAAAGTTTGGATCCTTTAAATTTTTGTCAACATTTTGGAGTCATTTTGATTTTCTGTAGTTCTTTTTATTTACATTAGATTTATTTTAAATTTAAATAAAGTTCTGCCCTTAAAAATAATGGAGTTATGTCTTTTTATTATTTTCTTTTTTTATTTAGGTCAATTTAGGTTTTATTAGGTCCTCAGTAGAAATGGATTTATTGGGAAAAACATTAAAGTCGCAGATTTATCTTCACTAGCAATATTAATTCCAGAAAATAATATTTTGAAAAATTTTTAATTTGAAGGCGAAAATGAAATATGAAAATAAAGGACAGAAATTCGGTTCACGGATTTATGCTCTGATTAGCCATGAAACCAGCTAGCTTGGAAAAAGTATCACTAGCTCCCAATTTTCTTCCCATTGCTGAATCTAACATAGAAGAATAAAAGGCACACTATAACACTACACTAATACACTTACGCGGAATGATTCTCAAAGCTCCTTCTCCTCATGGATTGTTCATATTACTTATAAATAAAGATGCTTAGACAAAAAAAATTACGAATGAAACCAAAACCAAACCGACTATTTTTCTCCTGCAATCAGTATTATTATAAAAGGAATAAAATTTGTAGATGCATTAATTCAGACAGATGAGAAGGGTATATATATATATATATATATGCCAAATAAAAATACCGTTCATCAAGACAGATACAACCCAAAAGGTATGTTTTTTCAAAAAATCAATAGCTTTAAACTCTGAATAGCTATTCTGAAGTACTTGTTCAAAACAACTCTAAACTTCCACATGACAGTTCCAAAAAAAAAAAATTTCAAATCGCCTGAATTGCTTTTCCCTGCATCTCTTATTCCATGTTCAAGAAAAGTGTTTTTATGCGGGTTGTTATAAAAATTCTATTTTAACCCTATTGTTTCTTCGAATGTCTAGCAATATCTTTCTAGTATTATTTCTTAGATCAATATCTCGAAGATTTACTGGAAACCAATATACAAGGCGTGAAAAGCTTATACTTTGAGTCACAAAATTTCTTAAAATGAGGTTGTCAATTGTATGAAAATACTTTTTGTTGTACATTTCCTATAATGTAAAATTGTCAATGAGTAAAATGTTTCCTTAAACTCATCTATGAGCACACAAATTGCCATGCTTCTATCTATAAATTTTATAAATAAATTATCTAGCTAGAGTTCTTTGATGTACAATTTAGAGACAACGCACACATTACAATAGGTATTAAAAGTGGGGATCATAAAATAAGGAATACAATTGATACGCAATTTTTAAAAGTAGCCCAAATTTGTAATTGTAATTATCTGAATTCTACTTTAGATAATTAACCACGTATTTCTATTTCGATGAGTGACTTCTAACAAAAGAAAACGAATATGTATTAACATTATATTTCCGTCAAGACAAGATGAAATCAAAATCGAAATAAAAAAACATCAATAAAAGACATTGAAGAAAAATAGATCAAGAGCGTGATGTGAACTCAGGTGGAAGTGAGAAAAAAAGCATTGGCTGACCAATCGCAAAACTTGAGCTTCTGAAATGTAAATCTGCCTAAGAAAAGTTCAAAGGGAGAAAAGGTCGCTTTTCGTCTTCACACTTAATGTCATTCGGTTGTGGGTAGAGAGCTGATTTTGGTGCTCTTCAAATCTATTTGGTGTGAATTGCGCGAATTTTTTATTGTAAATGGTAAGAATATTAATAATAAAATTATGAATTTTAAAACTGTAATCTCTCTCCATCTGTTCACAATTCCATAGATTTGTTTTTATGTTTACCCGCACCGACACAGCCTGCCCGATGGTGGATAAAATACATGCTAATAACCAGATTCTAAATGCACTACTGATAGTATTTCTGTGATTAAAAGAAGCGATGAAAATCATTCTCATTGCCAGAAAGTTTTAAAGAGAGCTTGCAGCAATTATAACTGATATTTCTTGTTAATTTTCTAAAAAAATTGTCACAGAATGTATCATCTACAAGTAAATATAATCACTCCTGAAGCACACTGGAGAACGTAACTTTGTATTACTGTCTCTACCAGATATATATATATATATATCTGGCAGAACTTATATATATATATATATATAGTAACAAAAGAAAACATCAAAACCATTTCATAAAAGAAAAACCAAAACGACAAAACAGAATATAACGCTAACGTCCGGGACGCGTCATCAGCAGGGGAAATCCCTAACGAGCGTATACTTAAAATCGGTGTTTTCTAAACAGAAATTCTAGCAATAATGCTAAAAAGAGCCTGATTCCTCCGAACACCGAACAAAAAAAACAATAGTTTGAAACAAAGAAATATCAAGTAAAAAGTTCATGTCTAATTGAAATAAAATAAATGAGACCAAATTTCAAATAAAAAATGTAAAAAGTTCATGTCTAATTGAAATAAAATACATGAATACAGACTCTTTTTAGCATTATTGCTAGAGATTGTGTTTAGAAAACACCGATTTTAAGTATACGCTCTTTCGAGATTTCCCTTGTTGATGTCTCGTCCCGGACGTTAGCGTTATATTCCGTTCTGTTGTTTTGGTTTTTATTTTATGAAATGGTTTTGATGTTCACTTCCGTTTTACCACTTTTCGGTTGTTCTGCTGCACTGGCGCATTCACCGTATTGGTGAAGTTTTTTTATTATTATTTTTATTATTTTTTATTATTTTTTATTTGGAGGTACATTAAATCTCACGTCTTGGCATATTTATTACTAAAAGAATATTTTAATCGTTTCCCCGCGCGCACAAATTGCGAAATCAGCGACTCCTTAACTCCAAGCATCTTCCCTAAAACGCTTACGTAATTTATTAAAAATAGCCAATATTTCCTTCACTTTGATCACGTGTTATATTGTTATTCACTTATCTGATAGAATCGGCGATTTTCTGTACACTTTTACTTAAAACTTCAAATAAGATGTTGGTATGTCCGCCACTCTCCAAAATATATTTATAATAAAGCAAATTGATTAACAACTCGGCTGTTTTATGACTGCAACAAGGAAAACATTATATATATATATATATATATATATATAACTCTAGAGAAATATATGAGTTGGCGGCCATATTTGTTATCTTTGTTTGAAGCTAATGACGATGACTTCTCGTGAATAATGAGCAGCATTAAAGCTGGAAACCGATAATCATTGACTCTCGGTTCACTTGAATTCGTGTAGTAACATTTATCCTTTTGTTCTGACACCTATTTAGTTAATGATGGAGTCTAATGATAACAACAGTGGCAAAATAGCGACATAGAGTAAGAGGACTATGATCGGAAAAATTGTGCCGAAATTTATCCGAAACAGTGTCATGAGAACCTTGCAATACTTAGTCTTTCTATAAAGAATCTACTTAACACCACAAATAAAGCACTTTATTTTCAACTCAAGTTTTTGTATTAAATACGGAAGCTTGGATTGAGTCCCAATTGCTGAAAAGTTTCACTCACATTAAATCCTCTTGAAAACTAACAGTTCTAACAGTTCAACAGTTTGATTTCAGATTCATTTTTCACTCTTTAACTGAATATGAATTCAGAATATGTCCCGATTAACACGGGAGGACGCGTGCTATGAATAGTAAAGCGAGGATGCTCAAGGGGGTGTTCGACACCCCAATTCGTTATTTCGCTATTTAAACAAAACTAGGGGGCTCTGCCCCCTGCTCGCCAACCCCCAGGAGGATTGCGCTGCAATCCTCCGGGACTTGCTACGCAAACCCTGCTCGCTTCGCTCGCTACATGAAGACACTGGTTGTCCTAGCACAGTTGTTATAAAATCTTTATATATATATAACACCCCCTGCTCGCTCCGCTCAGCGACACCTTAAGAATCACGTGATTCTTTCGGGATCACTATGTGAAAACATCTCGCTTCACACGCTTGCCGTAGTTATCCGTTTCTGCTAGTATTAGGAAATTATAAGTACATTAATTAATAAAAGGTAAATTTAAATTATTTGAAATTGCACGAACTCCTAAAATTAATTTTTCATCAGTTTCTACAATTAAAATCTTCTGGTAGCACAGATATATATGTAAATGTTAGAAAGAAATTTGAAAGGTAATATTTATAATCCAAAGATGATTAAAAATCAGAATTATTTTCATCAATCAGAAATTTAAAACTTCTTGGCATACACTTTTGAGTATTTATTCGAAAGTTTATTTCAACATAACTTCATTCCACTAAGATAGCGTTTTCCAAATCTTCAAAATAAATTTTTAAAAATTGCTTTTTCCACCAAAATTTCAAATATGCCCTCTTTGCAATGGAGTGTAATTCAGAAAAGCTTTCCCACATGTATACATGCTTATTTCAATAATTATTTAGTCAAGAAAAATATAGTGTGTTTCTCAGTGCAGCCATTTGTGTTTTAAATCTCAGAAAATTCTTGATCGTCTCTTGTGGAAAGATGTAAACCATCATGCAACCTTTTAGCTAAAAAAGGACAGTTTAAAGAAAATAGTGGCTTGAAACATGTTCATATTAACTGTTAAAATTTAAAACCCATAATAATTACTTACTTTTAGCCTTTTATAATTGATAAGATAGCTTTTTTCTCAAAAATTTCAAAAATCCTTGCTTTTTTAAGCAAAATTTTAAATATGCACTCTTTTTTATGAAATATTACACAGAAAAGCAAAAAGTATGCAACATTATCATTCACCATTAGCAGCATGTGGTAATTCTCTTCCAGTGAAAATATATATGAGCTAAAACAGTCCGTACAAACACGGTGGCAAAAAAATCTAATCTCTCTCTATATATACGTTGCAAACAGTATGCAACTTTAATCATTCTCCGAGATCAGTGTGCAAGAGAACTTTTCTGATGTATAATTAGTTCTCTGGTCTTTATTCTGTAATTTTTATTTTTACACATAGTAAATAGTGCACACAATTAGTATCACAAAAAAAAGACTCTGGGTCCCTAAGCCTATCGGCCGATCTTCGCTGAAATCTTTCATCCAGGGATTCCCTTGCACGCTGCTCTCTTCTACGCAAATTTTATTCAAAACTTCGCAAAGAGTTAATTTTAAATAAATAAATTCAAAAAAGAGTAACGACTTCTCCTGTAATCCGTAAGCGATTAGCTCGGTTAGCGAAATTCTTGGCGTCAGGGTTGAGATTGGTAAACAAACTGATCGTTGCTAATGGGGAGAAAGAAATAAAGGTCATTTTTTGCGCCACGCATAAGCGTTTTATATAATATAGATTAGCAACATTTTTATGCTGTAACTGTCACAAATGATTCATGGAAACAATTTTAGTTATACAAGAAAAAAATTTTAGACGAAAAAGTTAGTAAATAATACATTATATTATTCAGCATATCGCGAACACATATGAAAAGTATATTTGTTACATGAATCTTTTTAAAATTCTTTACAGTAGAGAATCATTAATATTTTACAATTTGGATAGAAAAATACTGCTTCTAATATTCGAATAAAAATTTTGCGTGACTTTATCTTTAGAACCAATAAATTTAAGGTGTAATGCACTTTTATTTTTGCAGAATAGTTTCAACAATTTCTAAGCTTTTCTTCCAATAGGTTTGTGCAAGCAGATAAGACTTGGACTGGTTACAGTTACATTACGTCCAAAATAATATACCTTTTGCATTAATCTCTTGACATTTTCACTTACACTATTATCCAGTTTAAAAGACTTACCGCAAAAATCTCCATTTTAGAAATATAGAATGTTCTTCATACACTTGTTTCCTCACTAAATCTTAAAGAGCAAGATAACATTATTTTCCTATCCCTAATACGATGGCTCAAGTGAACAAAGAAACCTGACGCGAGGACGCCCAAGGGAGTGTTTCACACTCCTTATGGTGCATTTCAATAAAAAAGAATTAAAAGATTTTTTTGAAACTCTTTCCCTATATTGAATTGCTTGGCGTGGGCTGTCGGACACCCCCTTGCGCGTCATCTCGGGTTAGAATAAAAGCTAGAATTTAATGCAATACATCAGGTCTTATTTTGCCTTCTTTGAATTGAAATAATTATAAATGATAACACCAATGTTCATTCTCTTATTTTATAATTTGGGCAAATAACAATTGAATATTTATGACCTTCTGAAAGCAACAGATTCCCTCATGGATAACAAAACCGCCAGAGTGTTTGCAAGACAAATGCTAATGCAGTACTTGAGATTCGATTTACTTTAAGAACTTATTTTCGTAAAGTATTTTCTTAAGAAAATAAAACAATCTCATTTAAATAGGTTCACTTCATTTGCCCACGGAGTGGAATTGGTATTCAAGACGTTCTGGGAATCTCTCAAATGCCTTTAAGCTGGCTCTCTTAAAAATAATACTACTTAACAAGGATTCTCAAAGCTTCTTTATTGGGTTATTTTATTGAGATCAAAGCATTTTCTTAAAATTATGTCTTTCAATTACAGATATTTTGCGGGTTTTTTAAAATTAAATGTATGTAAATTCAAGTCCTTTCCTGTCATCTTTTTGAGGATCAACCATTTTAATCAAATGTGTTATATCTTAATTATAATAGCCCAAATCTTTTGTAACGTTCACATGGTTTGTGGTTTGGCTACATGCCAGAGATTCAGACATACAGTTGGTCTACAAATTAGCATACACACAGGGATACTGTTTTGATTGTGTGATTTAATAGCAATACAAGAATTAATTTATTTTCCTAATATATTCTTTTAGCATTTTTTGTTTCTTTATTTTAGTTTCCTTTTTTTATTTTATGCTGATTCACCGGATTGAATCATAATATGCCCTTCGTTTTCTTTCTTTTTATTTAATTCATGCACACAGAACTGTTTAGAATAGTTCAGTTTCTGTTAAAAGGTTTCTTTCTTTTTCGCACTTAATTCTGAAAATGAATATTTATATATTTTATATTTAATATTTTCCCCTTAACCGTTTTTACACCGAAAGGCTCCTTTTGCTTAAAGATTTGCATTCATCAATTCATGATTTTTTTATTTTGTTTTTCTGTTAGTGTATATTTGCATTATTTTTGCTCGGACGAAACGAAAGTTAGTTTCAAATGATTCATCAGTTCTGTTTTTCATGCCTTTTTTATTTCTTAAGCACTCTGGAAATATACATGAGATTTTCTTCAACTTATGTTAGTAAATATGTGACAATCAGATCTGAGATATTGTTGGAAAGCGAAAAGCCCGTCTTAGAAGGGCACAGATCTTCTAGTACTTAAATAAGAGGCCTATTGATTATTTAACGAGACATCCTTACAGCGGCTCCCAGTGGAAAAGTTACGATTTAGCAAACCGATCTCGATCCGTCTCTACATAGGGAAAACCCAATTAAAAAGATGTAAACTAGAATCGATTTAATACAAAAAGGCACCTTGCGCTCATGAATCTACTAATACAATGCGTCTAATTAGGTCCTTTCCCATCGTTTAACTTATGAACTCCGACAGCTGCAATAATAAAAGTTGTATCTATACATGCTAATATCGTAATTATCCGCTATTTGACAAGGCCACTTGTAAGGCTTTCTAGAAACAAGCTCAGGAGTTAAGTGCCTATAAACTATACTATAGAAAACTGTGCGGTATACTTGAAAACGCAATGCTTTTAGGAATTTGAACAGCAGTATCGATTTATTACAAAAAAACCGTCTTGTTCGTATATGTAGTAAAAAAAAAACGAGTACACACACACACATAAGTGATTGTTCGTGATTTACAATACCGATACACCAGGAGTAATTGCAATTTCACTAAGGTTTGTAAGAGAGATGAAAATCTCACTTGGGGCTTCAAACATACAGATAAAGGTGTCTTCTTCTCTTTCTTTGGAGTTTGAATCTGAGTTTCAAATCTTCTTTTGTGTCTGAGTACGCTTTAAGGGGTTTTTGAATATCTGCTTCATCTTGGCAATTTGGAGTATTATTTAAAATGATTCTAGGTTGTTTTCTCTTCCTTTCCTCTCCTGTTTGTTTATAAGTGATTGAAATGCTTACAGAATTTCTACTATTAATTTTATTAATGATTTGTTCAAATTCTTCCATTTGTTATTGTTTTCTTGTTCTTGAATTTAGCTTCGTAGCAAGGAATTTCCTTAACTGATTTCCCATCATTTTCTGAAGAATCTTTTTGGGTATAAGAATAATGTTGGATCTTTTACTTTGGTTACTGTTAACGACTGCGTGTTTTTGATGACTCCAGCAAAAGTCCTGGCTGCACAATTGTTTGTTGTTATGATATTGTTAAGTAATGAGGGGTTTTCATTGTAGAATTTCATCTAATAGATTTAATATCTTAAAAATTAGTTTTTAAAGTGAATAATTGTATATTTATTGTTCTTAGTTGAGTCTCTGTAATCGTAAGAATAGTTTATCCATGATAGTTTAAGAAATTATACACATAAAAAATAATTATCTTCTTTTGAGTGGAACATGGAAAACGGGAAAATAATGCTCAAACGCTTAGAGGGCTATAACTTTGAGTTTGACAAGTTTCTCGTACATTTTTAAGACTGGTATGCAAACTCCTGACTTTGCCGTAAAAACTTCGTACTACCTAAATACTACTTTAACCTTTTCAGAGATGTTTCTTATATGATAATTCAATGCAATTTTTTAACTTTATTATATTTTTTTTATTTTATAACGGTAAAAATTCAGTGAGGACGAAAAAAAATTGAATTTATTTTTTCTTAATTTTTATCCAACAGATTTAGATTTTCTTTTTCTCCTATAATAATTTTAATTTAAAGAAAAACTAAACTTACATATATTTGTCAGTATTCTGAAGAGATTAATGCTTATGGTGTTCAAAAATTTAAAGAGGTGAAAAAAGACTACATTGGACATCCTATATCCCCCACGCCCTAAGTAACTTCCATTGTCATGAAAGGAAGTTGTTACAAGAGTTTTCATTTGATAAAGCGACTCAACCTTTATAGATTATCAACATATAAAGATAAGTTAGTTTAGCATCTTCTTTATTCCTTCGTAACGGAGTTCTATAAATTATAAATCTCAATGACTCTGAGGTGAAATGATGATTCTATCAGACTCTCTTCTCTTTTATGATCCAGTGACAATTAATAAAAATCTTTTTAAACTTCAAACTAGTCTGTTCAATGGTTATAAAACTTTCGAAAAGTATCTCCTTTGAATAAAGGCAAAAGTTTCTGGTTCCATTCAAACAAAAATAATGATAAATACTCTCGTATAAAAAGGATTCAATTAATACAGATGATCATTAAACCCTAATAAATTGTTTCTAAATAAGTGACAGAATTTCTTAACATACGAAAATCGATGTGATTTTCTGAAAAGCTTCCGTAAGCATATTTTTGTAATATATATGCAGAAATGGCACCTGTTTGTGCTTGCACGTGAAAAAAGACATACATAATATGTAAGTAGCAAAGGTAGATTTTAAAAATTGCAGTTATGGTTCCTTTGTGAATAATTCAACAAACTTCTTTTCCATTTGCAACATAGTTATTACAGCCATCGAAGTGTTTAATATTTTTAGGCAAAAATGAATTGCAAATCCATCCATAAATAATTTTATAAAATATTAGAATCAGCTGTTGTTGTAAGAGGTAGCCTAGTAGGAGACATCAAGTGTTCTTAATGTGAGATATTGTCTCATATTCTACATTCATATGAACAAAGAAAAGCATGCTTGAAATTGTCTATTTCATTGACAAACTTAATATATAATATTGGTCTTTGCTACTTAATTTAGTAGTGAAGAAAGTAGGGTGCCCAACTTTGGCAGTTATCGACTTGTGTATAGACTTTCGAGTGAAATTCAATCGAAAATGTTGATCAATTCAAATATTATAGAGAAAAGAAATAAAAAAACTGATAAAACTTCTCAATCGAAGTAAAAAATAGTCTGACTTATTTTAACATATATATAACATTTTAAATCATATCATCAGCAGCACATAAAAAAGAAAGACAATCCTAGATGAAAATCTAACAATTATAATGGCCTATATATGTATGTAGTATAATGAAAAATTATATAATGCATAAAAGCATGTACATAGACCGAAAAACTGCACAATAATTTTGATTCTTTATTTTCGTCACAATCCTCGTAGGACAGCAGAGAACATTGCTTGCATCTTGACTTCCTATCTCCATTTGTACCTTCATAAAATCGAGCTGAATAAAATACCAGAATAATCATAGAAAAATAATTCGGAATCGTTATCAATATCCTGTGGAGGAGGTTCCTCGTTGTCACCTATTTCATCTTCGTTTGAATCTTGTCTTTTGCTACTAATCTTTTTCTTAAACTTGGAGACTTTAATCTTCTTCTTTTTGGTAACTTTGCATTTCTTTTTCTCCTGTATTTCTTTTTTTAGAAGATGTTATTTTACTCTTCTTTGTAATTTTTTTTTCTCTGGCTGACGTTTCTATACGGTTATGATATTGTACGGTGAAGGCGATACTAACATTCCTGAACCAAACCGTGAAAAAGAGTGAAGTTAGTCTTGATGGAACAAGACTTTTGCCAGAAGGTTTGACTAACATTCCAGAAGCTCTAGGTGTGACTGATAAATCCGAATATAGAGCCACCAACTTTAAATGATTATATTCATAATAATTTCGCAATGCGAGATATCTCAAATTAGGCAATTTGCTGTGCTTTATATTAGATACAACCATGCTTTCAGAAATGAAGACAAATAAATGATTGAAAAAGTAAAAGAATTTATACAACGACACAGGAAACTAGATGCATTGTTAATTTTCTTCATAGGAACGAGTAATATAAAAAAAATTTAAGTCAATTCCTACTTAGGTCAACAAAGAAAAATATTATTTTATAAATGTCTTTCTCCCATATAAAACTAAAATTAATTCATTAAATTTAATTAATGAATTAATAGTTGAAAAAACTGTATTAACATCAATTGTCATCCACTACAAGTTTAAAAAATGTATTTGAACTTGAGTGGATGAATAAAAAGTATTTTACTAACGATTGAAAATTTGAACACCATATATAAATATATATAGGGAGAGTGTGAACTAATAGTAGGAATTGAAAAAATAGACCTAAGTTTATCCATTCAAACAGGGAACTAAGCATTTTAACAACAGATATTTTTCAGAATATAAATTAAGTTCAAAATTGATATGTCTTCAGTAAATCTCTTGAACCGGACGTGATTTGAACACGCAACCTTCTGATCTGGAGTCAGACGCGCTACCGAGTCCCGTTCCGCATTTCTTATCCCTATACCATGGTCGTAGCCTGTGCGAGGCTCTAATAAATAAAATTAATTAATTAAATTTAATTAAGGAATTAACATTTGAAAAAACTGTATTAACATCAAGTATCATCTACTACAAGTTAAAAAAAATGTATTTGAACTTGAGTGGATGAATAAAAAGTATTTTATTAACGATTGAAAATTTGAACATGATATATAAATAAATATATATAGGGAGAGTGTGAACTAATAGTAGGAATTGAAAAAAGACTGCTAAAAACATTTTACCGTGTCGAATTCAAAATGACAGTTAAAAAGAGTCTTCCAAACATTTAGACACGTTGTGCCGCCCTATTTGTTACTGAATCACGTATAAGGCTAATTAGGATCTTGAGCTAATTGTTTAAGACCCTCCCAGTAGTTTGTGACTGCATACGGAAAGGATACACGAGTATATCTCATTAGGTCACTTTCCTCTAATGTAAAATCCACAGCGATGGCGTTAGTGGAAGCAACTGACATTATGATAACTACAATTTAGATAACTACAAATCAGATTTTGACAGCCCATGTTCTAAATGTGTTCCCAGGAGGAATTCTTGCATATCAAAATTGATGCGTATGGTGGAAAAGGAATATGTTCAACTCATCCGACCCACTAAAGGCGACAAGCATCACGGCGTTGAAGAACTATCTGACGTTACCTCAGAACAGTGGCGAATCCAGGATTTGGGTCTGGAGGGGGTTTGGCTGAGGTCATAAAAATTTTGTATCGTCGTGACGAATCTCAAACCTCATGGCTTATGTAAACCAAAACACTTAACTTTACAGACTTTACTCACTTGACAATAAGAATAATAAAAAACACTACAATAATTTCGATAATTTAATAAAAAAAATGCAATGAAGTAACTAGCCAAAAAATGTCTTCGCCCGTGTCAACGCTACAAGTACAACTGGAATTACTAGAAAAGTAGTAAAATTCTCGAGCTTGTCAAGCCAGAAAGCAATGTTGCAACGTTTTTATT
>BGPR01015565.1:0-36409 GCA_013235015.1 Araneus ventricosus
GGAATGTTACAAAATATAAAGAAACAGCTCTACGATTGAATTTTTATCAGCGTCCGATACAGCAGAGAAATAAGAAAAGCAATGGGCAATGGAAGTGAAAGAAATGCAAACCACTGTTCACTCTTCTTCCCGAATTCCTAGTAGCCAATAGAAACGAAAAGGTATCAGGAGCGAAATCCTCAGAAGACTACAACATCAGTTGTTGGAATTACGCCCTCTTTGGGCTCAATTAAACAACCTCTTCACATTTCGCCTTATCTGCGCGTTTGAAAAAATGTATCTTTGATAAAATGACCCGAAATAAGAAAAAATATTGTCTTCTTGATGCATCTAAGAAGAAGGAAGTACCGAGGTTTCAGTCGTGCGATAAATGTTAGGATTTTGGAAATTGGAATTAATTACCACCAGTCCCACCATTTCGAATGAAAAGGAATCTAAATGACGCCTCGTAGGATTTTTGGTACAGATAAATGGAAATTGTATTGTTACACATTACGTATCCTGGATATCTGATTTTCATTTGCTTTATTATATTAGAGAATTATGACAAGAACGTTAGGGAAAATCGATGGTATCTAAAGAGTTACTGTTATTCAAGATTCTGGAGTGAGAACGGTTTAGTTTACTGACATTAACGTCTCGTTTTTCACGAGGGCTTTGTTTGGAAGGACATCGTAATTTTGAACAGCGGTTAGATGGCGATGACGACTCCTGAGCTAGCGCCCCTCCCTTGAAGCTCCCGCACAACACCAACGGGAGGACGTTTGGACAATGTGTATGGTGTAGCGAGTAACAGGCAGATCTGAAGTGGAATCGGGTTTCGAACCTGGAAACCTTCAGCCAGAAACCGAGACCATGTCACTAGACCACCGCGGTCCTATCTAATTTTCAAAAAGATTAATTGCAAAAATAGCAAGACAAAATATGTCAACAGTTAATGAATGTAATATATACTAATATTGTTTAAAGGTTCAAAAGTATATGTGTCGCGATGAATTTGGTGCATCAGAAAACAATTTAGACTTATTTTTCCTGAACATTGCTTTTTAAGTAAAGATTAATTTTCTCAAATGTACTGAAAGTCTAAAAGAATTATACTGAGATTCTTTAAAATTTAGCAAAAAATTTCCTTAATTTTTATTCTCATTTGACAGCATTGCTTTTCAATGAACTGAATAGTTGCACTTAGACTATTTTTTCGCATTTTGTGAAAACACTATCATGTGTTTCGGCTCTAATTGGAAATGAGTTATGCTGTATCTCATCAATTAGTAATGGCAAAATTTAATAACAACTTTAGCTTTTGCCAAATTAAAACCTTTTCATTGTACTTTATTTCATAACTAATATATATATACTTCAAAACTACTTATCAACGATATTATTATAGCAAAGGGCAAATCATCCGGTTTTACCCCACTATTGGGGTAAAGCCAAGTGCTAATGTTATCATTATGGGAAATTAATACAACTAGATTTTCAGTAGAAAATGACCAGACATTTTAATTTTATATCACAATTTAAGTATCTTAGTGAAAACATTCGCATGTAAACTAGTTGTCTTGTTACTCCGCGCATCTGTGGCTTTCGTGGGCCAAGCTAACGTAGTTTCTACATTGCATGCAACCTTCTCATTTCTTTCAGAGTAAAAATTCATCATTACAATTTAAACTATCAATGCCTGATGTGTTTTTAGCGTCTTCATCGGAAGAATCATCGATGCTGTCTGGCCCGGCCTTGCGCCATTGGAATACCCAGTTTTACCCCGAGTGTAGAGGTCTTTAAAATCGAAATCGAACAAGGCAACTATTGGAATAAATCCTTATTATTCGATAGGGAAAAATCCTTACTAAACATGTTATCAGTTAGTATGAATAAAGTTGTTATAACTGTAATGATTATTAAGTAAGGATAGTTGAAAATCAAACGAACATTTGATAGCTGACATCTTAAAACAAATAAACTTTCAAAGATGCAGTGAATTTAATAGCTATAACATGTCCCTATGGCCATTCCTTCTTTTTAACTAATGGACTGTAATTCAGAATTTGTCTTTTGCAACAGGAAAACGGATAGCGCCAGAATCCATGTACCCTGTTTCATACTAGTCCTGCCCTATTTTAAAAGTCAACTAAAGAAAGCTATATTGAGAAAAGTTAACGTACGCCAATTTTTCTTTACAATTTGTATTTTTGTTTAAGGCTGTTCATTATTTTTATATTTAAGTTTGCATGTCGAGTTCCAATTTTGCTTGTGAATGAAGCTTTAGTTTTTGAATAGAAATTTACTCTGCTACATTTTTATCTTTTCAGTGAGCCAATTCAAAAGCAGCTTCGTCAGACGACGGCTTCTGAACGGAAGAAAACATTTTGTGATCAACTTCTACTTTTAAATAATTTGACTTTATCTTTTTACATCTGTCATTACCGCTGATTCAGCGTATTCGGTAGTATGATCTCCATCCAAAGATCTGCTAGCAAATAAACCACTGACAATAACAGGTGGATCGTCTGAAAAAAAGTTAGGCGCGATGGACAAACCATTCATTTGCAAACCATTTTGATGCTTATCTTGAAATGACGTAGATTGCTTTGGTAAATTTTCGACACCGTAAAGATATGAAAACTGGATAACTTACAGGGTTAATAATCCTTTTAAAGTGGCTTGAAGAAAGGTTTCTGCTCATGTTGGAATACTTTTACTTCTCTACGAGCAATTCCGTTTCCCTGCAAGCGCAAATCTTTTTAAACCTGATAAATATCCGACGCGTTTTTATAATTTTTCGGAATGCCACTGTTTCGCTTTGGACTTTTTACCCATCACTAGTATCCTTTCGACCTCCTTATTTAATTGATATGTTCACTTTTATTAAGGCAGGAAAATTCTTAAGTTAAAATTATAAATTATATAAGCAGGCACAAGGAACCTTATTTCGTGATAACTTTCGGTGATTGTAGTTTTGCAACGATTTTAGTAAGTTAGTTATTCTCAAAGAATAAAGATTTTGAATCCTTGGAGTATTGTCTTCTTTAAACTAGGTAATAATATTTAAGGTATTTTAAGAATCTTCAGAAATCGGTAGATTTTTAAAAAGTAAGTCATAAGGGGGATTAGGAACAGGTGATATATTTTATCAAATTTCTCGTCCCTTCTTCATTGAAGACGACTTCTCAATCGGACAGCCGGCTTTTGCAGCATCCCATTTGAGCATCGGCCGTGTTCCCTTTTTTATCCTGATTGAGTGAGAAAGATGTAAATATTATTGATAGAGGAAGGTGGTTGAATTTTGACCATCTGGTGATTCTTTTAAAGCACAGTAATAGGGAAGCAAAGTTAAAAAAATAATGTAGTAGAATTTTTGAAATTTATTTATCTTCAAAACAATGTAAATTCCAATTTATAGATAGTTTAAAATATTGTGTTAGTTGTCAAATTAAGGAAACTGTTTTTCTAGATTGGAACATTGGTTTCCAAAATAGACCTTCTTACAACCAAAAGTTAAAAATCGCAGCTCCAACCATTTCTGTAGACTAGAATTAGGTGTTCTTCAGTGGAATCGAGTTCGAAACACAATTCAACTGCAGGTCCGGCATGTTTGTGGTCCCGTTTAATCTGTCGTGGGTCCGACTTCGCTGGTGTGGTGTTGAAGTTAGGAGAGGAAGGTGCGAGCTAAGTTGTTGTTCTCCTCATGAGACTGTGATTGAAAATTACGTTGTAAATAGCCTTTTTGTTAATTCAAAACGGAAGCTATTATAAATAAACTAAACCGGTCACATTTCGATAATCTTAAATAACAGGAATTTTTAGATATCATTATCTTCCTCCAACGTACTTTTCATAATTCCCTATTTTAAATAAAATCAAAATAAGATATCCGGGATATATATTGCGGAAGAAAACAATTCCATTTATACCAAAAATCCAATTTTGTGTCATTTAGATTATTTTCGTTCGAAATGGCGGGAATTCTGGTAATTAATTCCTATTTCCAAAAATGAGGGCGCTGCTAATATTTATCGTACGCGTGAAATCTCAGTTCTTCCTCCTTCTTAGATGCATCAAGAAGAAAAGAATATTATCTACTTTGAGTCATTTGAACAATCATACATTTTTTACAAACTCTTAGATAGGGTGATATCTGAAGGCGAATTTAATTGAGCCGAAAGTACCGATAAAGTCGAAGTTTCCAATAATTCATATTGCTTTACTGAGGGCATTTCGCTTCCGAAACCCTATTGCCACCGTGGGCTTTTAGGTGGCCAGACAGAAGTGTGAATACTTCACTTCTTTTTTTCTTTATTCCTCTGCTGTATCGGACACTGCTAATTATCCAATCTTAGAACTTTTATCTTCACGTTTTCATATCACATTCCCCCAAGTGACACTAATTAATACTAATATTATTTTCCAGCCCAAAAGTAAAAATCAGGCTTTATATTAAAGAAAAGATCTTTTAGCAACATGCAACGTTTTATTTAACTTAAAATAACATTTTATATAGGAAGTTATGAAATAAAAAAGTGGTTTCCTTTCTTACAAATTTTCAAACCTTCATAATAAATTATTGAAAGATGATACACTATATGATCAAAAGTATCCGGACGTTTTCGGATTCACATATTTTTCGAATTTTAAAGAAAGGTTGAAGTCATTGGACTTCGACAATGTGATGAATACGTTTGAACTCACATTTTACAGTGAAGATTCGGACAAGAGAACATTTATGGGACCTTCCAAAATTTGATGAAATAAGTGATCTCAGCTTAAAACGTTTCCCAGAAAGCTAATAATGATTTGCAAATTTCAGCAATGGTGATGCTAAATATGATCATTGCTTATAGGCATTTTCTTAAAAATAGCATTATACTCTGGATGATATAAAGGTATTCTTAAAAAATCTCAAATTTTTACCAGACTTTTCAACCAAATCATAAGAAACGTACAGAAAACTCGACAATATATTAGAGAGGCATTGTATAAAAATTTAAGTAAATATATTGAATATTAGAGAAAATATGAGTATTTGTAGTAAAAAAGTTTTTACTGCGAATGTGCGACACGTAGCGTAATGTTACTTTCACAATTTCAAAGCCAGATAGATAAAGCAACTTATATAAAAAATTCTAGCTGAATATCAATAAGATTTAGAAAAATATCGGCATTGCAACGACCGGAAATCGAATTTCTCTCTAAGAGGAACAAAATGATGAGGGATTTCCAAAAATTGATATTTTTAAACTTGAATCTCCGAATAGTATTACTCGAACTGTAATTTAAATTCTGCATTTTATTTATAAATATGCCTGGGTATGTATTAGCATGTTATATTTTTATTAAATTCTAAAAATATATTCGAAAACTCAAGTTAAAATAAAATAACTTGCGGAAAATCACCCACCATTTTTTACTCTTAAAGAGAAATTCAAATTATTTTAATTACAATGCCATTATAATGCTTTTCAAATGTAATGTTGATATAAGTTGCCTTATGCATCTGGCTTTGAAGTTGCAAAAGAAACATTACGCTAAGTCTCGCACATGCGTATAAAAATTTATTTACTACAAATACTCTTATTTCCTCTTATAAACAAAGCATTTATTTCAAATTTTAATTCGATGTCTTTATAATACATTGTCGTATATTCTGTGTGTTTCCCATAATTTGGTTAAACCTCTGCAGTCACCCTTCATTTTATTACTCTCAAAGATAAATTCATATTCCTTTCGCTACAATGCCGATATTTTTCTAAATCTTAATGCTTTTCAAATGGAATGTTAATATAAGTTGTCTCATACAATTTGATTTAAAACTCTGCAATTTGTAAGTAAAAAACATGGGAAAAATTTGGAGAAGTTTGAAAGAGAACTTGGTGCCTATAATGTGCAATAAAATGTTAGATGGCACGTGTAGTTACTTGATTCGAATAGGGACGTTCAGGTAGACAATGAATAGAACATGTGCAAAGCTACTAAATTAAACACGGGATAAATGTCTATCACAATTTGAAGTTTAAAATTACTTTGTTGAGGGAACCATGAATTCCAACTACGCATCAGAGATTCAATTCAAATTATATCCCCTGATAACAAGTTAGACGTCCAAAGCGGCTAGTTTAGAATATAACGAATACTCTTTACAGTGGTTCAATTTTTAAATTGGGAAATGTATCTCCAATCGTTCCGTCGTCTGATTTTCGAAAAGAATGAGCAATGATATCATATATTTATCCTAAAGTTGTTTGTCTGAAAGTTTCATTCGCTGATGGTCGCATCCAATGCAGCATATATCTCTTTTTTTTATCAGAGTTCGAATTAGTGCCAGAAAAGCGCAAATGGACTTTTGAATGCCTCACCCCAGTACAGGCGGAAATTCATTTTTCTTTTCCCACTAGGAAAAGAATAATTAATTTGGATCTGATTTCCGGTTTTGTATTTGGGTATATGAATTTTTTCTTCTTTCTTTCTTCCATTTTTTTCTTATTTATCGTCCAAGATCGAAAAGACGTTAGGAATGTTTTTTTTATCATAGTTCGAATCAGTGCCAGAAAGGTTCAATTGGCGACAAACTCGTCCGCTCAGAGGGGTTAGAGTTGACGTTAATATAGGTCTTTTTTAAGATTATGTGCATGGGCAGAAAAATTCTGCGCCGAACAAAAATGGACGTTGAGAGAAGAGAATGCTACGTATAGCTACACTCACATATAATACAGATAATTTGATTTTCCCTAATAATTCCGCAGACAAGTGATCGAAACAGTCGATGGAAGGAAGAAAATACACAAATTTCCATCTATGATGTCTTAGCCGTTTTTGTCTCCTCACTTCTTAGCTGTCCGACAAGAAAACGGTCTGCAAAATGCGACATCTGATTCACGTGTTATCTTGTTGGTTATTCTGTCATATGTGATGAGATTGAACAAAATTTCTTAAAATCGCTGAAAGTTAAATGTTTTAATAGAATTTGTAGGATTTATAGTCAATAAGCGCTGGTAAATCAAAAAATATTGCCATAAATTGCGTTTTTAATTATGGTTGGTTTATATCACAGATAAAAAAAAATTACTGTTTTCTAGAAAGAACAGATATGAACCTGGTAGAAATGCAATATAACGATTCAAAACAAATAAGGCACTTTATGTTTCCATGGTAAAATTAATTGTAATATATTTGTTTTCCATGAGAATTAAGTTATGAAAAAGTTTTCAATATGATTAGACATAAAATGTTCTTTTTGTCTAACTATGGTTTTAAAAATAAGAAGTGCTATGCCATGAAACTGTCTTATATATCTTACTATACCTCTTCAAGATTGGAAGAATTTTCTCATAATAAGATTTGAAAACATTCAGAACTCAATCAATTATATTAACTTATCCATCTAGTTTTCAACAGAATTATGAAGTCAAGTAATCAATAATTTAATGCCCTGGAATTTCTTATTGAATAATCATTTAATATTTTATTTGAAAGTGATAATTTTGAGTCTGGCATCAATTATTTAATCGTAAACGTCATAACTAAATAAATTTATTTAAGTACGTTGAATAAAGTCTATGAGCAAACAGGTACAAAAGTAGTTTCAAAAATGTATAGTCGCGGAAAAATACGTAGCCACCCAGCATTATTCTGCGATCGTTCATTGGACATTACAATGAAAGGTACCAATCTTCAGGAAATAACGAATACTAGAAGATTCTATAGTTAAAAATTTAATAAGTGGTCATCTAAATATTTAAAATTGCACTAATTTCAAACTTTTCAATGGCAGCACCCTTTTTTTTGATATCCTAAATAAAATGATCATGATGCAAACCTCAGGATATTAATTTTGGTTAATATATCATTATTACATTGGAAGATATTTCAGATTTTGCGTTCTAAACAGAAAAGGGGTCGCCTCCATATTTGGAGTGAGAGGTTCTATGCTTGCATTTAAATGTCAGTAGCAGCATTTTAAATTATTATGCACTTTAAATGTTGTTTTCAAAGTAATGATCTACATTTTACAATCGGTAAAACCTGATGTGTAAAAAAATAAGTAGTGTAATATTACACCATTTTAATATATATATATATAGTTAAATGTTTATATATTTATATTTTATAATATGAAGTGATGTAATGATTATATTTAATAATGAAAACGGTTTCGACATATGTAACGCGCCCTTAAGTGCATCGTCTTACAGCGAAAATAGAAAATTTAATGTAACTTCAAAACTTCTCGTACGAATATGCTGAAATTTTTCATTGGCTTATCAAATGGCCATCTGCTTCGATTACTGGTAAAATTTGTAAGTGTTGTATTAAAAGAGTTTTAACATCAAATTTGATAAATAATTTCATGTTCTCCGAATTTTTTTAAAATAAAAAGTAAAAGTGTAAAATGTGCAGAATAATTCATACTAATACATAAAAAAATCATAGCACAATTGTTATATTACTTTTCAAGATGTCAATAAAAATTCAAAATTTTACTTTAATACTCGAAACTCGAAATTTTATTTGCTTATAATTTTTAAATAAAAAAGGCTGGAATGTGATGAAACTTGGTATTTCAGCATAATTTTTCATGTAGTTTCGAAAGTTGTTAAGAAATATATTAGTTTCCGATTGGAAATTTTGAAGTTAGTGCCATTATAAATATGTATACGACCCCTTATAGAAATTTTAAACATGAAGCCTTTTACTAGACCTAATTTCCTGAAAATTGGTACATTTAGTTTTAATACACGATGAACGGCAGCTAAATAAAGGGGGTGGCTACTATTTTTCCCGCGACTGTACAAATACAACATGTTTGCTTATTGACTCGCATGCTAAAAAGACTACACAACTTTTGGGCTATAAATCCGCAACATGGTTTCCCTCTAATTAGGGATTCCAGTTATTGCAAAAAACCTGTTTTTTGATATACCGGTTTATTTCATCTCCGGTTAAACCTCGCGGTTATAACCGAACAAAGGAACCTGTTTTTTTCTTTTTAAAAACATTTTTTCATAATTTTTAAAAGGAAATCAACACATTGGCAACATATATCGTCAAAAATATTCATAATTACTCTTTCAGTAATGTGGCAAAGATGTTAGAACGAATTATGGGACGACAGAAGGTTCAGTATATCAAAAGCTTTTGATATAGATTTTGTTAGCACTGTGTTTAGGGTTATGATTTTTTTAAGAACTTTGAATGATGTTTAATAAAAGGGATAACGAATGTTCCTGTAATATCACAAAAGAATTACACCGACAGCAGGAACGTGCGGATCAAACATGAATTAACCAGGCCGCAGCGACAATTAGTAGGACAATGTGGCTCCCGCATCAGTGGCGAACCTAGGATTCGGGACTGGGGGAGGGACTGAGGCAATAGAAACTTTGTATCGTCGTGATGAATGCCAAACCTCAAGGCTAAAGTAAACCAAAGCTCTTTAACTATACAGACTTGACTCACTTGACAAAAAGAATTATAAAAAACAATACAATACCTAGGATAATTTAATAAAAATTACAATGAAATAACTACCCAAAAAATGACTTCGACAACGTCAAAGCTACAAGTGCAAGTGCAATGACCACAAAAGTAGGAAAATTTTCGAACCTGCCTAGCCAGAAAGTAATGTTGAAACGTTTTTATTATTTTTTAAAAAGAGGGAAATTAAGAAAAAACAGTTGTAATGATGTTAACTAAAATCAACAATTCTGGCTTGGCTCTAGAAGGGTTGTAGCCCGATAGCCCCCATGGATTCGACACTGTCCTGCATAATAGCTCTAATTACGAGCGACTCATGCGACGACTACTCACACAGAGGTACGACTCGTCATTGGGGAAAGTAAAACTTCCTGTAGTACTTCTCTCCAAAATATCCTTAGAGACCTTAAGGAAATCATTGAGATATTCAATATTTCTGTGATATATTATATAAAATCATATTGAAAACCAACTTTTCAATAGTTTGTTTCGTCACGTCAATTTCATTGCAAAACTAAATAATTTAAGACTGTTTTTACTTTATGTATTTTGGGCTTATTATTTGGTATATTTATTTGCATTCGATGTTGATAATGAGGTGTATATTAATAGTAGATATTAATGAAATCCATATTCACATTTGAAAAAAATATTTATGACATTTTTTGCTCTTCGATTTTCCAATGCATTAGTTCCACTAAGTTTTGAATACTATAGTACTTAAATATAGTAATTTTCAAATCAAGGAGAATGAATAGGTTTATATTTGATAAAAGCGGAAGTTGTTATTAAATTTTGCTATGACTAATTCATTTCCTATTACAACTGCAACCCACATTAGTGTTTTCACAAAATGCATTGTAAATATTCGAAGTGAACCTATTCAGTTCAACGAAAAGCAATGTTGTCAAATGCGAATAAAATTAACAAAGAATTTTTTTATATATTTTTAGGAATCTCAATTTAATTATTTTAGACTTTCAGTACATTTGAGAAATTTAATCTTTATGTTAAAAAGTAATGTTGAGGAAAAATAAGTCTAATTTATTTTTAGTTCCCTCAAATTCACTGAGGCATCTGTAATTTTGAACTCCGAAACATTATTAGCATATATTTCATGCAGTAACATTAGAAAACTTTTCCTTGTTATTTTTGCAATTATTCCCTTTGAAATGAAATGCCGTGTTGATCTAGAGATAAGGTCTCGTATTCGGACTGGTGGTTTCCAGTTTCGAAATCCAATTCAACTGAATATTCACCGTATATGCGGCCTGATACTTGTTAAATCATACACTATTACAAAACGTCCTCCCGATAATGTGGTACGGAAATTTGGCAGCGGAGGTGCCAGCTCAGAAGTCGTCCATTACAAAATTACGAGGGCCGTTCAAAAATAGCCCTAGTGTTGCTTTAAAATGGAACGTTATTGTCACTAAACTAAACCGGTGTCATCTCGAGAATCAAGAAAAACAGGATTTTTTAGATACCGACGACTTCCTCCAACGTGCTTCTTATAATTCCCAAAAATAATAAATCAATTTAAAATAAGATATCCGGGATATATAATGTGTAAAAAACATTTATGTATTCCTAAAATCCAAAATTCCGTCATTTAGATTGCGGTTCGTTCGAAATGGTGAGACTGGAGGTATTTAATTCCCATTTCACTAAATAAAGACTCCGCATGTCATTTATCGAATGCGTGAAACCTCAGTACTTCCTCCTCCTAAGATGCATTAACAAGAAAAGATTAGGATCTCCCTTGAGTCATTTTAACAATGATACATTTTTGGGAAGCGCGCAGATGAGGCGAAATGTGAAGAGGTTGTTTAACCCTCTGAGCGTTTCACACGTATTTCTACGTCGACCTTGGACTATCCCATAAGCGGATAACACGCATTTCAACGTGTGGTCAGAGATACGCCGAAAGCGGTCAGCACTGAAATATACGTCTCTTGTGAACTGTCTCTAAAGCCAGATGAACGTAATTTTCCGAATTTCTTCCCCCTTCCGTGGTTTGACATTTTGATTGATTAGCTGGGTAGGGTAGCGGTCGACACAATGAGTGCTGATAAGAATGTACTTACTGCAAATTAGAGATACCACAGGATCCAAGACCCCACACCCCTATAGCTTGGGGCATTTTAACGCTATGTGCATTGAGGTCTTCTTTCAGAAAGAAGGTCAGTTTTGGATTTTTTTTCTAGTTGTGTGTGTCCGAATTTGGATTCTGTATAAGTCCGGTTTAATGTTTGTCAGCCTGGATTGAAATTCTATTATGTTTCAAGTGTTTTCTCGTAATACACTTATGTTATATAAGATTTTATTTCAATGCATCAATGTTTTAATCGAATTGTTAAGTAAAATAGATTTTGTTGCCCAATCTCTTTCAATACCCCATTCAAGCATAGAAAAATTTGAGAAGCCGGGGGTGATAAGAAAAGAGGGGGGTTGTTTATTTCGTTATATAACATTGAATTGAGAAAAAAAATAACTAAGGTTTAGGTGTGATTTTTTAAAACTATAGCAGTTTTTTTTCTAGATGAGTTTTCTATATTACACTACTTAGAATTTCTTTTAAATTCATCAAAATGAAATAAATTCCGAAAAAAAAACAATTATTTTTTCAAATAATTATTATTCAATTTATTTTTTGCTCACTCTGAACAAACATTGAAACAAATGTTAAAGAAAAGGGATGAAATTTTTATTTTTTATGTTTTAAAATATTGTATTTTTGTTAGAGAAAATTTTGGTTTACATGAAAACGTAAAGAATAATATCAACTAATGATCTTAACAGACTTTTAGTTATCTTATTAAGAGTCTGATAACATCTGCAGTTTAAGTTTATTTCAATAGTCAGTGAAAATGTTTATTTCTTTTTTAAAATGTAAGAACACAAAACCATTTCTAAGAAAATATCAATGCTTACTTCAATGATACTGTATTTATGCACTAGTTCCTTGAGCGTTATAGTTTTGCTAATATGCATTCTTCATTAAGTGATCAAATCTAAATGCCTGAATTACATTGCTTTTGGTAGCTCTTATGCCAATTGCGAGCTGAATTTTAATAGATGCTATGAGACAAGAATCCACTAATATGTGTTACAAACCTATAATGCATCCCGATATGTTATTAACGAGTTTGAAGACAGTACTTCTAATAATAATAGTAGTCTCAGGCATTGAATTATTTCCAAACTCCACCGTCACATGCTAGACCGTGTGTTTTATCACAATATCTTGTGTGTGTGCTGTGATTTGTAAAGTATAATTTTTTTAAATAAAATTCTGATTTATATACAGGTTTTTATTTTCATTTTGAACTTTAATGGATAATAATGAGACTCTTATTTATTTTCCAAGCTGTATGATATATTTGAATTAGATCTATAATTTTATTTTTTAAGAAAAACAGTAAAGTGTCAGTTTTATGTTAGTTAAATTTCCTTTATATTTGGTATGAAAAGGCCCAAAAATGTTTTTGAATATCACACCGATAACGTCCAAGACATTTATAAATTGTGAAAAGGCACCTGATTAATTTCGAATAGGTGTTAAATTTTTCTCCTTATTCTTTGATTTTGCGAAGTTTGCAAAAAATTGTCTGTAGAAAAAAAAATTCAATAATATTTTACTTCGTAGCTAGCGCATTTTCGTAAAATTGATAGGAAAAAAAAGTTTGATCGATTTTACATTCTAGTAAACGAAGTATACAAAGAGAAAGAATTATAATCGTTGATCGTAAATTTTTCAACACGAGATTTTGACGAATCTCCAGTTTTTAGACCTCCCCGAGTCCGAAAAACACAATTATGGAATTATGTTTGTGAACACAATAACTCAACAACGGTTAGAGTTAGAAAGAAGGAATCTTTTATATGGACTTAATACAAAATTAGTATATTTCAATCAATTTTTGGATAAAGTCCGTCCAAAGAGAATTTGTAGGTTAGGGTTCATATCAACACGATAATTTCAGAACTTAAACAGCTAGATAGATAAAATTTGGTACACAGTTTTAAAAATTAGGAATGTAGGTCCGTATTAAATTTTTTTACGAAATCCCTCGACGCGTTAACTGTCTGTTGGTTTCTGTAATCGCATGCTTGTGAACACGATAATTCCTAAACGCAACGACTTAGATAAATGAAATTTGGTATGTGGTCTTTTAACCCTAATTGTCCAATTTTCGTTTCAATCGGGTAAAAAAAAACTTTAATGCCCCTGAAACTCAATATGCCATTACATTTCGATAAAAAAAACTGTAAATAAAGAATTAAAGGGGCCGTTCAAATATTACGTAAGCATTTTTTGGTATTTTTTGACCCCCTCCCCCCCTTGTCAGCAAAAATAAGCAAATCGCAAACCCCCCTCTTATAATTACGTAAGCAAACTACACCTCCCCGTTATTTTTTTTTTACAAAATGTATAACAATAATAATCTAATTTTAAAAATTTTAGGATTTAATTCAAATAAAACCAGCGGGAGTGACCTCCCCTAAACTTTCTCGTATAATTCTCAAACATTTGTCATTTCCCTTCCCCCTGCGTGGATAAAAAAATCGAACCTACTGTAACCCAGAATTCAATGACTATCAGAAGGTTTTTCATTGTAGATTATAGTGATAGTAAAATATTTAGGTGAAAAATCATATTGAAAGAGATGCGTATGTATTAAAAGTTAGCAATATTTATTTTCTATCAAACTGTAGCCAATGCACAAGCTCCGTGTGCAGAGGAGAAAACAGGAGAAGACCTCGTTCGTTAGCTTGCGCATGCGCAGAGATTGCTTCCAGTACGCAAGTAAAACAGGGGAAAAGTGATGTAATCCTTCCGCGTGCACAGAGATTGCTACCAGTACGCATGCGTATGGAGAATCGGATTAGAAAAATTAATTATGCAATTTGAACGCCTTTTTCGTTACCGATTCAAACGAAATTTGGGCACAGACCTATAATTAATATTAGCAAACGTCATACCAATTTTTATTTATCTAAGCCAAAGGGTTTAGGAGATGTAATTTTTACAAGTACGCGATTATACAGACCGACAGACAGTCAACCCTTTGACGGATTTGGCCCACAATTTTATACGGACCTACATTCATGATGATAAAACTGTGTACCAAATTTTATTCATCTAGCTATTCAAGTTTTCATAGTGTGTTCATGACCGCGGAGCATAGACAGACTTCTCCGTGGGCTGGATTTTGTTCCAAAATTTGAGCAGAAATCTAAAACTGGATGTTTAAAGCTCACATACATAAATTTCATCCCTGTAGTCTCTAATAGTTTTCTGAGTTACTGTTCCATGAGACACACAGAGAGTACATAATTCCAAAATTGTGTTTCTGACCTAGGAGGTCTAAAATAAGAGATTGTCACAAAATCTCGAGTTCGAATTTTTTTGACGATGTACATTTTCCTCTTGTATACTCTCTGTGTACGAGAAAGTAAAATCCTAACTGGCTTAAATGAAAAAAAAAAAAAATGTAAGTTTAATCTCCACACATTTCAAGTTTACTACAAAATCAATTTTCTTTTCACAAATTTATCTTTTCTTTTCACGAATTTACTTCTTAAATTAAATTATTTATCAAGTTCATGGATTTTCGGAATAAAGGATTTTATATCTTAGTAAGCTCACCTCCATACCCCCTTCCTCCTTGTCAGCAAAATAAGCAATCTGCATATCCCTCCCTCCCCTTTGGTGCTTACGTAATATTTGAACGTCCCCTAATCTTAATTTTGAAAAATTTGGATGATACTGTAGTACCCGATCTGGACATAGATCAAAGTTTCAATCTCAGTGAATTAAATTCCTGTTTATTATAATAAGATACCCCTTGGTACTAAATAAAGGTAAGTATGATATCAAGTTATTCTTCCAATATTTAGCGCATTAGTTTTCAAAATGTAACCTTTAGGGTTTGAGAATTATTAACTCGTTCTCTTAAACGCTATGTAACTGTAAGAGTTTCACTTACAAAAAAGGTTTGTAGTATATGTATTATTTAAAATATTATTCCAGGGTTAGAAGGTTATTTATATCCTTTGGCATATAATTGATTATCGTTGGCTATTCTGGAAATATAGATCATTAGTGTGACTATCTATATAATAAGTGTAAGTTTATGTGCATACAAAACGGATTAATCCAGTTAGCGCTGGTTTGTATTTCCAGGATCGGTCTAAATTCTTCATCTTCACTGAATACTCTAAATCTCAAGAAACAATATGAAAAGTCGAGAAAGTGCCAATAGAGATTAGTAAAATATATATATATAATGGTACTGTTGATCTTTAAAATTTAGGGAAATTATTTTTACATTCGTAGACTAATATACTGACGTGTAGACTGAAAATAAATTGAAGTCAAGAATATAAAAAAGACAACTAATAATATGAAGTACAGCCAATATCTAAAATACAACTATTAATAAACAACAAATAAATTGAAGTCACAGACATCTAAAGAATATCAGCTTTCATGCAACTTCAATGATGTTCATATTTTTAGAAACTCACAACATAAAAAATAAGTAATATAGCGTTCATTTTTTTGGCCCAACGGTCTGGCATTTGTCTGGTGTAACGGCGTTTATTTTTGTCATCTGGTGTTATGGACACGGGCAATATGCAGAATGAGGGCATCTTGAAGATATTCAGTCATGCCACAGATGGGATGTTCCGAAAGCAATTATTCCAGGCCCAGATAAATACCCCAGAATTCCCCTGGCACTGTAGTTTGAATAGGTTCCAAGCTGAATAGAACAGATTCTTGCGGTTATCCTCTCCATGGGGGGTGCTAATCGTTCCTCGTTCAGAGGGGGGAAAGAGACTCGATCTGCAGCGCTTTCGGAACATTTTCTGTTGGGAGGAAGGCACACTTTTAAAACAGATAAAGGTTCTTCAATCGCTCGCTTTTGGAATCGCTTTACAAAGAAGACCGAACCACTCAGAGGGTTAATTGAGCCCAAAGTCCCGAAGAGGGCGTATTTTCCAATAATTCTTGATGTAGTACTGCGGTAATTTCGCTAATGTATCCCCTTTTTCCTGTGGGCTATTAGGAGGCCGGGAAGAAGGGTGGATATTTATTTGCATTTCTTTCTATTCCATTCCTTTTCTTGTTCCTCTGCTGTATCGGACACTGCTAATAATCGATTCTTAGAAATTTTATTATAACGTTTTGTAACATTCACGCTTTCATATTGCACCCCTATCAAGTGACAAAAATACTAATTTTTATTTACCAGCCAATATATAAATAAAGGCTTTAACTTAAAGAAATGTATTTGGCGATATGATGATGAAAGATTGAAATCTAAAACTCTTATATATATATCTTTCTGAAATATTTAAAGTGGTACAACTTCCTTAAAATTTTTGAAACATTCGTTCTAACTATTCAAAGATGATATACACTATATTATGAAAATTATCCGGACACTTTCGGATTCACACATTTTTCGAATATTAAAAAAGTTTCGAGGAACTGCGCTTGGTCTTCGAAAATGTGTTGAAGAGGCTTGAACTCACATTTTACAGTGAATATTCGGACACGAGGACATTTATGGGACATACCAGAAATTGATAAAGGTAAAATGTGATCTCAGCTCAAACCGTTTGTTGGATTATGGTCTTCTTTAAACCAGGTAATAATTTCAATGATTTTTCGCCCCCGTCTTCATTGAAGGCGACTTCACAATCAGACACCCAGTTTTTGCAGCATCCCATTTGGGCTTTGGGCGTGTTTCCTTTTTTTATCCAGATTGAGTGAAAAAGTTCTTAATATTATTAATAGGGGAAGGTGGCTGAATGTTTATCGTCTGGTGATTCTTTTAATGCACAGTGATAGGGAAGTCAATTTTATAAAAATAATGCAATAGATTTTTTTTATTTATTTATCTTCAAAGAAAAGTAAATTTTATTTTATAAATAATTTAATAATTTTGCATTTTATGTTGAATTAAGAAAACTGGTTTTCTAAATTTGACCACTGGTTTCCGAAATAAACATTCTTACAACCCAAATTACAAGATCGTAGCTCCCACCATTGCTGTGGAGCAGAATTAGTGGTTCTTCAGTAGAATCGGGTTCGAACCCCGATTCAACTGAAGGTACACCATGTTTCTTGTCCCGATTAATCTGACGTGAGTCCAACTTCCTCTCGCTGGTGTGGTGTAGTACTTCGGAGAGGGATGTGCGAGCTCAGGTTTCGTCCTCGATATGAGACTGTGATTCAAAATTACGGGGTTCATCCCTAAATAGCCGTCATGTCATTTCAAATCGGAAATTATTATAAATAAACTAAACCGGTCTCATCTCGAGAATCTTAAATAATTGGAATTTTTTAGATATCATCGATTTCCTTCAGCGTATTTGTAATAATTCGCTATTATAAATGAAATCAAAATAAGTATCTGGGATATATATTGCGTAACAATAGAAATTACATTTATCTATGCCACAATTCCAATATGGTGTCATTTAGATTGCTTTTAGAACGAAATGGTGGGACTGGAGGAAATTGATTCCAATTTCCACAAATAAGGGCGATGCTATCATTTATCGCACGCGTGAAACCTCAGTACTTCCTCCTCCTTAGATGCATCAACAAGACAAGAATATTATCTAAGTTGAGTTATTTTAACATTGACACACTTTTGGCATACGCGGAGATAAGTGAAATGTGAGGAGGCCGTTTAATTGTGCCCAAAGTCCCGAAAATGACGTAATTTACAATAATTGATGTAGTAATGCGGGGATTTTACTCCTCAAACCCTTTTCCTTCCATGGTCTATTTGGTGACCGTGGAGAAAAAGGTGAACACATCACTTCATTGCTTATTTCTTTGCTGTATCGGACACTGCTAAGAAGTCAACTTTTATCTTTACGTTTCGTAGCGTTCACGTTTTCATATCACATCCCAACCAAGTGGCAATATTACTAATATTAATCTACCAGCCCAAATATGAAAATAGAGGCTTTACCTTAAAGAAAATATTTTCGCTGAAAGTTCTATTGGTATTCAAATTAAAATAAAATTTTATATAGTTATTTAGGCAATAATAAAAGTGGTACCTTTGTTTTAAAAATTTTTGAAACCTTCATTCTAAAATATTCAAAGATGAAACACTATATGATCAAAAGTATCCAGACACTTTCGGATTCACATATTTTTCAAATTTTAAATAAGGTTGAAAGAACTGCGATTCTTACTTCCACAATGTGAAGAATAGACTTGAACTCACGTTTGATAGTGGAATTTCGTTCAGGAAGTCATTTATGCGACCGACCAGAAATTGATAAAGAAAAGAAGTGATCTCAGCTCAAACAGTTTCACAGGTAGCTGATAATGATTTGCAAATTTCAACAGTGGTGATGCTAAATATGTTCGTTGCTTGCATCTATTTTCTTAAAATTAGCACTATACTCTGGAAGATGTAAAGGTTTTCTTAAAAAATCTAAAATTTTCCCGCATTTGTTCTCGGTTAAAATCCAGAGTTTGCAACCAAATTATACAAAACTTACAGAATAATTGACAATATCATACTCGACAGAGGCATTGTATTAAAATTTAAGTAAATATATTGAATATTAGAGAAAATAGGAGTATTTGTAGTAAATTATTCTTTACTGAGCATGTGAGACGCGTAGCGTAATGTTACTATCACAATTCAAAGCTTGATGTATAACGCAACTCATATAAAAATTCAAGTTGAATAACATTAAGATATTCACTATTTTATCATCAGAATTATAGACCTGGGCCAAATCTGTCTATGTGCTGACTGTCCGTCGTTCTGTTTATCTACTTCTGTGTATGGACCCGATAACTCAAAAGCTATATAATGCAAATTCAGTGACGGCGACTGGGTGTAGAAAGTAGTGGGGACAAAAATTTCTCCTCGTCTAAAAGTGCTGGAGAGTATTGGGATAGACAAAAAAATTTAAAAAATGGTTACAAAATTAGCTAGCTTTCTCTGACAATATTGCTTTCTCATAATTCCTAATTTCATGCAACTAAAATAAAATAAAAATTTAATTTTTTTCTTAAAAAGTAGGGCCGACCGCTCCGCACCCCCAGGCATTCATAACCTACCACTGCCTAAGTTGATGAATATCAGTTTATATACCTTTATACCAAAATTGTTGATTAGTTTTAAATTTTGGGATAAATCGAACAGGGAAAAGATAAGCCACATGTATACTTGAATTTTATAACTATGCAATGAATCTTGACACAAAACTCTTCAATCAAGCATAATTATACGAGAAAGTTAACGTGATAACGGGAGTTGGGTTATTTTCGGAGGGGTTGAAACTCTCATTTCATGCGAAATAATGAGATGAAATGTAAGTGTCACGTTAAGTTTTAAATTCTGCCAATTCTTGAAATGAGAAAATTTTCAAATAACCTAAATCGTTCCTTCTTTCTTTTTGTCAGTTAGATTTCAAACGAAGCACTAAGTGCGCAAACAAAAAAATCTTATAAAATATTTTTTTGTTTTCAATATAAACTTATAGAACCGTACAGATCAACTCCTGTTTCATATTAGCATTTATAACATTCACTGTAAAATTTGGAATTTCCATGATTAAATTAGTCGGATATTTTTCATGTAGAATGTCGACACTCTGTAAAAGTCTCTGACTCAAATGATCATAGTTTCATTAGTGCGAACTAAATCTAAGTGAAATTACGAAGATCCTACGCGTTATAAGCTTAAGATAAATATTAAGAATGTTATGCTACATGTTTATAAAAATGACACAAAAGCGATAATAAAAATGAAACATCTTTAATGTACGTTAATGTTTCTAATTTTTTTTAAATTTAATTTTCGAATTTCTGTCAAAGAAAGAGTTAGAAAATTTGCTTTCCAATATATAGGATCAGTGGCGGCGAGTTAGGGTCGTCCCCCACTCTTTGCGAGGAAAATTAAAATTTTTTTTCCATTTGATTAGGAATTATGAAAAAAACAATGTTCGAGAAAACTATCTAATTTTGTAGCCAAATTTTTAAGTTTTGTTTCGTACTTCATATACACCGTAAGCTTTCAGGAGTCTGTAAAATTTTGCCCCACCTCCCAATTTTGCTATCCAAAGGCCACCACCGCACAGAGTGCTCTAAGGGCACATACATGCGGAGCGGTAACGGCGAATTCGGCTAAGAGCTGAAAATGTGTTGGTGGTGTTCAGACGGAGAGTTTAGCTAATTGTCACTGCCAGGTGGCGCTGCATCGTCGGCTTTCGCGACCATATTCGGCGTTAATTATTCTCCCGCTCAGTGATATATGGCTCAGAAAATTGTGATTTATTTGAATGAATGTTTTATTTCAAGAGCACCCATCCAAGGAAGAATTCATTGCATATAATAAATAAAAAAATTCACAACTCATAATATAGGAAATTGTTTTATGTAATTCTCAATTGAATTTAGGATAACACAAATTAGTATATAATTTGTTTTGTGGTGTTTCATATGATATTCTCATCAGTTATAGAATATTCTTTGAATATTTTGATTATCCTAACAAATAGAAGGTATGTAATTGAATTTAAAATAATTTTATTTTGATAAGAATTACATTTTGAATTATTTTTAAACACTTTGTCAATTCATAATGATCATTGCATGTGTTATTTTGTAGTAAAATTATCGCAATAAAAATTAAGCATTTTCATATTCTAGAAAGGCTATGAATGAGAAAAGTTATTTTTAAATATATTTTTATTTATTATTCTCAGGTCACAGTTTTCAAATAATTTCGAAATATAATAAAATTTGAAGATGAAGAACTGAAAAGTTATATGTTATACTTAAAAGTTATATGCTAAATATTGTTCAACTAACCTAAAGCATTAATAATTTTCAAACGGTTAGTTAAAAAGAAATTCTCGGTTTTTTTTACAAAGTAAACATAAAATATGTTCTGAAATTTGTTAAAATTAAGGAAAAAATTGCACAACATTCAAATTTGCATCATTGAAAAGATTAGGTTGGAGTCGCCAAAATTTGTCCACTTGGACAATGTTTACTACACTGTGATGGAGAAATAATTTTAACGGAAAACAAGTAGTTGAATTTTTTGTAGCTTATTTATTTATCTTCATTTAGGTGAAATTAACTTTTTTTGAAGTTCACTTTAAAGTAGGAAAAAAGCAAATTAAAATTTTTGCAACTTCCATAACATTGAAAAAAAGAAAGAAATTTTCTTTGCACGAAGAATAAAACTTGACGCGTTTAATGAATCGGTGACCTGTTTAATTAATGTTTCAGTGAAATTCTAAATAAAAAGTAAGTGCCGTTGTCAACACTTTATTTCCTTGAAAAACAAAACGTCGCCTCATACAAGTTTATAGCAAAGGCATATCTTTAAAATATCCGGTTAATAATATTTTATTTTATTAGATAAAATATTATTTTGCCTATATAATAAAACAGTTTAATTAAGCATTTATTCTCAAATAAAATGTATTATAATTATCTTTCTAAATAAAATATAACATTAAAATAAGAATGTAATAATATTTTCGGAAGTTATCTCGAGAAAATGAAAAAAATTAACTTGATTTTACATACTCATCCTGTACAAATACTCACATATTCGCTTTAATTATTTGTAGAAATTAATAATATCAGCACAACAGAATATAATTAATCGAAAAAAAACAAAAAATGTTTTAAATCATCTAAAAACTTATGAGTTTTTATTTAACTTCAATGAACAGATTCGATATTTGCAGTTGTCATTCGCATAAGGCGAAAACTCTTTCATCAAAAGACACGTGTGAACACTGTCACTCGTTACTATCAGACCTGGAGCAGCTTTGTCCGAGAAACCGAGGCGATTCCATTGGGGAAGGATTGTACGCGCGGGCCGAGAACCGATTTCACAACTTTTTCGCAGCAGTGTGAGCAGCGCTATTAAAAAACGCTGAGTCATATGCCGTCTCACAGATGCAGCATTCGCATCAACCGCATCGTGTGTCGGTACTCTAATTGAGGCCCATAGTTAATTTCTAAACCGTTAGAAATAGGCATATACCTTCAGAAAGAAAAATGTTTTAAATGACACAAATAATTATGTCTTATACTGTATCTATCAATAAATGTACTGCTGAAAAAATTAAGATGTCCGAATATTTTTCCAGTATCCTGGTCTTATTAGCTATATGTCCTAAATTATCCTTCACATACAAATATTTTAAACAAAAAGCGTCCCAGACTTCTGTGATTAAAACTGACCGAATTATGATTCTTTGAATATCAATATTTTAGACTATTTCAATTGCCCCTAAGAGAAAGGTCAACCATCAGCGAGCGGCACTTGCTCGAGGCAGCAGTTTATTTTCTCAAAATATTTAAATTTTAAGCTTCGGTCAACTTTAGCCGAAGAAGTGCGCTGCGTTTTCATGTAAAATGTTAGTGCATCCAAAAATATTTACTAAATATGAGTAATTAGACCGAGGGACTCTGTATTTAGCCTCATTTCACCATCATCTCTCTTCTAAGCGCCCAAGAAAGAAACCCGATTTCACTAAAGATCCGCCGTTTATGTCTGATTGGTGCACTTCACAATCGAATCGTGGTTCAAACTTTCTCCCTCTGATGTGATGTAGAAGTTTGGAGAGAGAGATGACAGCCCAGGCTTTGTCCTCTCCATCGAACCACGTCTTAGAATTACGAGATCCGTTCCAAAATAGACTTCGTAACCAAAATAGCACATTCCAAAATAGTCTAAATAGTGATATTCATAGATTCATAACTCGATCTCCCTCAGGGGCTCACCTTCTTTAGGTGGGTACGGGTCACAAAATCCCGAGGCACTCAGGATCTGTTCTCCCTTCAAATTTATTCTCACCTACGCCTTCTGATATATTCTTTTTTATTTCATTCCTCGATGGTAAGCGAGAGAGCTCACCATTAAAAGCTATCGCCTCTCTGTATGCATCAGTCTTCTCATGGGCGACCAAATAAATATGTATTATGAATTAGTAAAGTAACCAATTTGACTAACAATTGAAAACTTATTGTATAAAACAAATGTAAAAATTTGTTGTCAAGAATTAAAAAACTAAATTTGTTTTTAAAATATATAATATTTGTATTCTTTATATTTTATAACTTATATTTTCCTTTTTAATATGGAATCTTTATTCTCTGTTTTTCGCGTCGGTGAAGGCAAGAATATAATTTTTTCTTACATTGGGCCACCAACACTTTTATTTCCTCGCCTTTTTCTTTTAAGTTTTTTCTACAACGGATCTTCGGATGCGAGAAAAAAGGCTAATTTCTGTAAACTTCTATTAATATTAATATGTTCAGTTCTGTCCACTCCATAATTGCAAGAGAAACAAAAAAAAATCAAGAAGCACACGCCCTATCTAAATATGACTTTTCAAGCTCGAAGCATATTCGTGGGGTCCAGTGAACAGCATATTAACAAGAACCAATTAGAAGAGCGAATCTCTTTGAATTCTTCGATAAGCCGACAATTTTTGGCTCCCCGCCAGCAGTAACCTTACCGTTCACGGCGAATAAAAAATCCCGTCTACACCTACGAGCATCTGTTGACAAACTGTTCTATTCGGATTCTGATCGCAAGTGTATACGCACCTTCATATATAATTGAATATCTTGCATAAAAAGGCTATTTTCATCTGTGATTTTATATTGTGCCACTATTTTGACATCATGGACAGTTTGTATGTATACATGTAAGTTGTTTTATATCTATGTATTTTGAATATATCAGTGTGTATTTTATATGTGTGCCGAGGTTGCTATTGCTGCATTGCCATTTATTTATAAAAACAAGTTGAAAAAACTTTTTGTTTGACATTCTAAAAGAGTTCTGGAACGCTCTAACCTTCGTGAAAAATCTCTCGCTCTTAGGACGTTTTCACAATTTTTCATTATTTATTTCCCTTGAGAACAAATACAATGTAGGAAGGGCGTCGCGGCTTTACCAGACTCCTTCCGCCTATCCCACCATTAAAAATGATTCAAGAATGATTTCTGGTGTAGTCATTAAATTGGCGTCGGAAATATTGGATATCTTAATGCTTTCCATAAGATCTCTAAGGATGTTTACGGAGACGAGCATATTACAGGAAGGTTTACCCTCCCAATGACGGGTTATTCCTCTGTTTGAGTAGTCCTCGCATGAGCAGCTCGTAAGTAGGGCTATTATACAGGGGCAACAATCGCCGTTTAATGGTTCATTCATGTTGGATCCACACTTTGAGGCTCGTCGGTGCAATTCGTTTTAGATATTACAGGAAGCTTCGTTATTCCCTTTTATTAAACATCATGCCTAAAAAATCGTCAATAAACAAACTTGTTGCAATTGTAAATTTTTAAACTACATTTGCACCTGTTTGCTCATAAACTTTATTCAACGAACTTCAGGAAATTTATTTAGTTATGACATTTACTATTAAAGGACTAATGACTGACTGAAAATTATTATTTAAAAAATATTAAATGATTATTCAAAAAGAAATTACAGGGCATTAACTTATTGATTACTTGACTTCATTTTCTGTTGAAAACTAGATATATAAGTTAATATGATTGATTTAGTTATGAATGTTTTCAAATCTTATTATGAGAAAATTCTTCCGATCTTCAAGAGGTATAGTAAAGTTTTTGAGACAGTATCATGGCATATCACTTTTTTTTAACACCATAGTTAAACAACAACAAACTTTTATGCTGATCTTATTGAAAACTTTTTTCCATAGCTGAATTCTCATGGAAAACATGTATATTACAATTAATTTTACAGTGGAAATATAAAGTGTCTTATTTGTTTTGAATCGTTATGTTGAATTTTTCCCTTTTCCTCCAGTTTCATTTCTGTTATTTCTAAAAAGCAGTAAATGTTTTATCTGTAATATAAACCCACACTAATAGTTAAATTAAAAACGCAATTTATTGCAATATTTTTTGCTTTGCCATTGCTTATTGACAAAACATCCTACAAATTTTATTAAAACATTTAACTTTCAGTGATTTCAAGAAATTCTTCTCAATGCTTATTTTCAGAACTGTTCAATTACCACGTTCTGTTAATTGTGAGAACTTGGGAATTGTTTTTTTCTACCATTTCTATTCATTATTTTAAAACAACAGATATGTCTATATATAATTCTAGGTGTTAATATCTATGTGTTGATATTTATGTGTTAATATCTTGTAAGTACCTGATCCTTTTTAAGAATTCACCATATATTCCATGAATACTACTTCTTTTTTAAAAGCTTTATTCGCATCCCGTGGTTTTGAAATATTGAGTAGACTCTCCTTCGCTTCTTTCAAGTTTTAAATGAGCATCCAAGTCTATTTCAAGGTCTAACACTTACAGGAATAATTTAATACCAATTGAAAAATGCATTTGAAAAGGAAAAAGAAATTACAAACTCGTAAGATTTTTAAATCTTTAGGGTATTTTTACAAGAAAGTTACAGATCTTCAAGTTATAAATACAGATCTTAAAATATAGTTTCGACAACACTGTTGGTTTGAAAATGAAGTTGTATATTAAGTTCTGTTGCTTTTGGAGGATATTTGTTGATTTTCATGTGAAAATATAATTTTGCAATGAAGTAAAATTTCAAAATGAGATCTAGAACCTAAACAGATATGGATATTAGAGAATTAGTCATAGAAATGGGCAAAGAATGCAAACCTCAGCTTGAAATTATGAAGAAATTTCACCATAGTTATTGATGGGTATAAAAGATTATACATAAATACAAAAAGTATGGATAAAGTAATTATATTGATGGAAGAGAAAGAGCAGTAGTGGCGCTAGCGGGGGCAAGGGGAGAATAATTAGCCCTGTAGGCGAAAAATTAAAGTTTGGGTAAAAAAACCCTTTACCGTTTTGAGAGATATGGAAAGCTAGGTATTAAAGAATCTAATAATTTAAATTCTATCTTAAAGTTATTATAAACTAAGGGGCCAAGACAAGCGATTTGCGTTCGAATTGGACGACTGAAAGGTTAATTCAACAGAATGACCGACATATGTTTCATTTGCCATCTATTAGGCCTGTAGCTTGCATGACATATGACAAAATAACCAAAACGCTGACAAGTGAATCAGATGTCGAATTTTTCAGACTGATAGCTGGCTCTCGTTCAGTTGAAAAGCAAAGACGGCTAAGACATCATAGATGGAAATTTGTGTATTTTCTTACTTTCATCGACAGTTTCGAACACTTGTCGGTGGAATTATTAGGCGAAATAAAAGTATCTGTATTATATATGGGTGTGGCTATACATAACAGTCTCTTCTCTCAATGTGCGTCTTTGCTCGGCGCAGAAGTTTTCAGCCCATACACATAATCTTAAAAAACCCTCTATAAACCTCAACTCTAACCCCTCTGAGCGGACAAGTTCGTCGCGAGTTGAGCCTTTCTAGCATTGATTCGAACTATGATAAAAACAAACATCCCATACGTCTTTTTGGTTTTGGATCTCTTAATAAGAAAAAATGGAGGAAAGAAAGAAGAAAAAATTCATACCCCAAAACAAAACCGGAAATCAGATCCAAATTAATTATTCTTTTCCTAGCGGGAAGAGAAAAATGAATTTCCGCCTGTACTGGGGTGAGGCATTCATGAGTCCATTTGCGCTTTTCTGGCACTGAATCGAACTCGGATAAAAAAGAGATTAGCTGTTATGGGTGCGACCATCAGCGAATGAAACTTTCAGCTCAACGACTTTTGGAAAAATTTACGTTATTATTGATCATTCTTTTCCAAATACCGACAAAAAGATTAAGGATATATTTTCCAATTTAAAGAAATTGATCCTCTGTAGAGGTTTCGTTGTGTTCTATGCCAGCCTCTTCCGACGTCTAGCTTGTTCTACGGGAACAATGCCTCTCTAATACATCGTCGAGTATTCTGTAAGTTTCGTATAATTTGGTTGAAAAGTCTGGTGAATATTTGTGATTTTTTTGCGAATACCTTTATATCTTCTAGAATATAGTGCTATTTTTAAGAAAATAGATGCAAGCAATGAGCATATTAAGTATAACCAATGATGAAATTTGTAAATCATTGTCAGCTTTCTGTAAAAATGTTTGACCTGAAGTCCCTTTTTCTCTTCATCAACTTTTGGTCGGTCCCTTAAATGCCTTCATGACCAAATCTTCACCGTTAAATGAGAGTTGAAGCCTATTCATCAAATTTTTGATGTCCAAGGGCAGTTTCTCCGACCCTTATTTAAAATTCGCAGCAGTAAAAAATTATTCACTACACATACTCATATTTTCTCTAATATTCATTATATTTACTTAAATTTTTATTCAATGTCTCTCTGATACATTGTCGAGTATTCTGTAAGTTTCGTATAATTTGATTGAAAACTCTGGTGAAAATTTGGGAATTTATAAGAATACCTGAATATCCTCCGCAACATAGAGCTATTTTTAAGAAAATTAATGCAAGCAATGAGCATATTGAATACAACTAATGACAAAAGTTGCAATTCATTATCAGCCTTCCGTGAGACTGTTTGATCTGAAATCCCTTTTCATCTTCACCAACTTCGGGTCGGTCCCTTAAATGCCTTCATGACCTTATTTTCACCGTTAAATTTGAGTTGAAGACTTTTCATCAAATTGTCGATGTTCAAGAGCAGTTCCTCCAGCCTTTCCGTAAAATTCGAAAAATATATGAATCCGAAAGTGTCCGTATACTTTTGATCATACAGTGTATCATCTTTTATTAGTTTAGTATGAAGGTTTGAAAAATTGTAAAAATATGTACCAATCTTTTTATTTCATAATTTTCTATATAAAATTTTATTTTAAAATTCATAACACCCTATAATCTGTTTCAAAATATCTTTTATTTAATATAAAGCCTAGATTTTTATTTTCGGGCTGGTAAATAAATATTAGTACTAATTAGTGTTACTTCGGAGAATTTGAGATGTAAACGTGAATGTTAAAAACATAAAGATAATAGTTCAAAGACTGGAATATTACCAGTGTCCGATACAGCAGAAGAATAAGGGAAAAAGAAGTGATGTGTTCACATTTCTCTCCGGCCACCTAATAGCCTACGGAAGCGAACTCCCTCAGTTCAGCAGCATCAATTATTGGAAACTTCGCCTTTAGTGGTGCTTTCGGCTCATATAAATTCCCCTTTACATTTCACCATATCTACGCGTTTGTAAATAATGTATCATTGTGTTAAAATGATTCAACGCAGATAATATTCTTGTCTTGATGGATCTAAGAGGAAGGAAGTACTGAGGTTTCACGCGTACTATAAATAATAGCAGCGCCCTCATTTTTGGAAATAGGAATTAATTTCCACCACTCCGGCTATTTCGAGCGAAAAGTAATCTAAATGACGCAATTTTGGATTTTTTAATAAAAATAAATGTAATGTTTTTCTTACGCAAAATATATCCCTTATATTTTATTTTGATTTGTTTTATAATAGGAAATTATGAAAAGTACGTTGGAGAAAATCGTTGGAATCTAAAAAGATCCTATTATTTAAGATTCTCGAGATGAGACCGGTTTAGTTTAGTTATAATAACTTCCGTTTTGAAACAAAACTAAGGCTATTTAGGCACTAACAACAGAATTTTGAATCTCGGTGTCATGACGAGAACGTCACCGTAACTTTCACCTCTTTCTCCTAACTTCTACACCACATCAGCAAGAGGAAGTAACACTCACGTCAGTTTAAACAGGACCAAAAACATGTCGGACCTCGATTTGAATCGGCGTTCAAACCCGATTCTACTGAAGAACCACTAATTCTCTTCCACAGCAATGGTGGGAGCTACGATTTTTGACTTTGGGTTGTAAGGAAATTTGTGTAGTTTCTTACTTCCACGGACTGTTCCGATCACTTATCGGCGGAATTATTAGGAAATCTCAAAGTATCTGTATAATACATGAGTGTGGCTATACATAGCAGTCTCTTCTCTCAACGTCAATTTTTGTTCGGCGCAGAATTTTTCGGTCATAAACATAATCTTTAAAAAAACCTTATTTTACGTCAACTCAAACCCTTCTGGGCGAACGAGTTCGTCGCCAGTTCAGCCTTTCTGGCACCGATTCGATCTATGATAAAAAGAACAAACATTCCTTACGTCTTTCCGATCTTAGATATTTTAATAAGAAAAAAATGAAAAAGAAAGAAGAAAAAATTCTTATACCCCAAACCGAAACCGGAAACCAGATTCAAATTAATTATTCTTTTCCTAGTGGGAAGGGAAAAATGAATTTCCGACTATACTGGGGTGAGGCATTCAATAGTCCATTTTTTCTTTTCTGGCACTGATTCGAACTGTGATAAAGGAAAAAGATCTGCTGCTGTGGGTGCTACCATCTGCGAATGACACTTCCAGTTCAACGATTTTAGGAATAATATATGATATTATTGCTCATTCCTTTCCAAATACCGACGAAACCATTGGGGATACATTTGTCAATTTAAAAAAAAATTATCTGCTGTAGAGAGGTTTCGTTGTGTTCTATACTAGCCGCTTTCGACGTCATATAATTTCAATTGAATCTCTGATGCATATTTGGTATTCATGTTCCCTCAACTTAGTAAGTTTAAACTTCAAATTGTGATAGACATTTAGTCCGTTTTCCTTCAGAAGCTTTGCATCTGTTCTGTTCATTGTCTACCTGAATGTCCCTATTCAAATCAAGTAACTACAAGTGTCACCTAACATCTTATTGTACATCATCGACAGCAACTCCTCTTTCTTATTCCTCATACAAAATGCGCATTTGATCTCAATATGAAAATAGCGCAGCATATTTTACACCCAGCAGCATATTAACTGGATTAAAACTCGCTAGTGAACTGAATTGAAACATAGAAACCATAATCTTTCAGCTTACTGGATATATTTCCGAATTAGCTTTTTATCTTAGAAGACTTCGTTTCCAGATTTCTCACAAACAAAAAAGATGAAATAAAACAATTCCTTTAAGATAATACCTTAGCGTTCAACAATGGAAGAGACACACGTAATTAAATGTTTGTTTAAACAATGAGATTGGTTCGAATTTTATAGTAGCAATGAAAAGTTTTTTGTAAATTATGCCTAAAATATTTTATTAATTAATTAAAATTAGAGAAAAATTATACGGAAATTTAATTGATATCATTAAATAGATATTAGAAAGAAAAGATTTTCAGATGATGTAAAAATCATTTTTTGTGCTATATTACAGGGTGGTCATAAATAATTGCTCACATTTCGAAACTTATTAAAAATAAAGCTAATAATGTTGCAAATACGTTTTTTTAAATGAGAGAACAAATAAAAATTTGAGATCGGTAACGCGACGTACGGCGTTTTATATTTGCTACAGCGATAGCATTCCATAATCAATTGCTACAGATCGGCAGAAGTCGATGCATGTTTTATGGTTTCCCTTTTCTAACTTTTTCTTGAACGTCACAGAAAAATATTCAGTTTTCATTCTACGTGCAAAATAACAAAATAAACTGCGTAAAACTCCCTAAATATATATGCTTTTATTTTTCTTCTAGCTGTAATAGTTTTGCAGATAATAGCTCTCAAAAATGAGAGATGTAGAATTATTTACGGCTCCCTAGAGTGCCGTAACGGCACGTTACCTATCTAAAAAATTTTAAAAATGTGCCCTCATTAAAAAAAGTGGTTGTAATATTAAAAGTTTTTTAAATTAATTTTTGAAGTTGGCCCAATAATTTATGACCACCCTGTATTTTCTGAAGTTAACATGGTAAAAAAACATAATTTCGCTTATTTTTTAGTTAATTAAAATTCTAATGAAAATCTCGAAAATGAGCTCTAACCCACACAGCACACCCTACTCCCAAGGACTTCCCCCTGTACGTACTTCACGGGAGGCTGCGGTATCCAAAGGAGGTCGCGGCGGCGCCAAAGCACGCTCAAAGGACGGTCACAGGAAATCGAATGTCCGCCTAAATTGATACTTTCTACGGCGCTACGATGTCCTTCACGGGAGGTAGTGCACATCTCTGAGATAGCCGACGCGGGAGGCTTTAATGATACAGGTCATGGGATGGAGGCTCGTTTGCGTTTTAAAGGACCATTTTCATAGGATTTTGCACAAGAATGCTAAAATGAATCTTATTTTTTTCAAAGAAATAAAAAAAATCTTAATTGATTTTAGCTGTTTTAATTTTGTCCTGTCTGTTTTTAAAATTAATATTAAATCGGCGCTAATTTGTTTACTCACGCATGAATTACTTACTCGAAGAATGTTTTCTTTTTAAATGTAATTGTTTTTTATAAACTTATTTTAAATGAAAAAAAAACATTTTGTAAAGGTATTTAAATAGAAAAATTCCTTTGTAGTGATTAATACTTGTATTTTAATATTGTGTATTATTAATATATTTCTGAATATGAGACAGTATAAAAAATTCCCTCATTGAAATTAAGTTCTTCATTTATTTAAAAAAACCACCTGGAGTGTCAAAGTTTATTGAAGATAATGCTCTTAGAGGTGCTTTTACAAATTCGTAAATGGTTTTCAGAATTTATTGCAAAATTACATTCGTTGGGATATATATTTATTTATTTCATCCAGAAAAAATGCAATAAATTTTTCGGCATACCTTTTTTAAAAATTTTGAAAATAGTTTTTCACGTTACTATTCCACAAAAAGAAAAAAAAAATACTTATTAATTATTTTTTTAAAATTGCGTATAAAAGTGTCAAAATTCTTACTCTACATTAAAAATCTGAAAAATACCCGAAAAAATTTTAAAGAATTTAATTTGGATTGAATTAAAATCTTTACTTAATAAAGCTATACTTTTCATGAATTTCATATCGGACATTTGCAAAAAAAAGCATCCTCAAACGCATTAAAAATTTGCTATATGAATTTGCAATTTCACACTATTTTTATTCAATAATACTTTTGTGAATAACTTCACAAAAATTTAAATTTTTATAGCAATTTGAAACGTTCAGTTATATTAATTTGAATCAAAATTATTTTTGATGTGATGCCTTTTTATTTAAGCCGAAGAAACCTCACAGTTTCCACTCCAATTTACAGCTGTTTTTTTATATAAGTGTGCAATATAATGTTTTTATCTTGACACAAATTTACAATTTTGTCTGGCGTAGAATAGTCAACGTAATGGCTCTTGGGCAGAAAAAACCCCAAGAAACCATCCACTCTAATTTATTTTTGAAATTTCGAAACTAATATCAAAGAATTTAATAACATAACTAGCAACATTGTCGATTTGTTAAAATTGAGAACTAGAAAGTAATTTTGTAAAAAAAATTATTGATAGCGCCATTATTCTTTTCACAGTTGATGTTTAGATTATAAGATATCCTTTCTATGGCATATCATAGTTTCTGATTATGGATTTAGTTATTTTGAATTAAGAATTTTGGCAAAATTTATCCCACACTCTGTTTTCCTAACTTCAACACCACACCAACATAAAGATATACTTGACTCAAGAAAGATTTTACACTAGGCCTATATACATTCAATGTTTTTGACAATTTTCAATGTTATGTCATCTTTTAATATATCATTTATGTTATATTTTTCCATTGTTTTGTTGAAGCTATAAATAAAAAAAATTACATGATATATAAACGACTGCCTATCACCTATATTCAAATTTAAATAATGGAAAGTGCACGATACATAAAATGGCTAATTTATTTTGTAATTTTATTCTTGATTGAAACCCACAATAAATGTTCTGCATATTAGGTAGCATTATTTTAAAATTGCTCTCTGTAGTTCATATTTTAGTTTGTTTCCATGGTTCCATCTCGTTTCAAACATTTTTATACAAATTTAAGAAGATCTATTAATATGTTTTAAGCCGGTTACCACTGAAAGGCAATTCATTATTCTTCCTTAGTTTTTAAACCTGTTAAGCTACTGCTTTGAAAGACGAGTGCGCTCCCTTGACTTTCTTGTAGTATACTGTAGTAGAGTAATGTGTAGAGGTAAAAATTTATCAAGCCTTTTCATGTTGGCAGATCTTTTTTCAAAATTATACCAAACCTAGACCTGGTGTCCGATATACCCGACATCAACTTTGAACTGATCATATTAATTCAGTATTTGACAAAACTACTGCTGTTTTTTTTTCATTAGATTCACGATTTTCTTATCAATATAATCGTTGTAAGAATTCTTTCGTTTCTGGCATGGGTTCATTTCATTTTTTTAGTTTTACTAAAAAAACTCAAGAAAATAGTCGTTCTTCCCAAAATAGAGCTCGGTGGTGAATTGTGTTTTTCGAGTAATTTCTTGTTTTTAATCCTTTTTTATCATTTAAAAGGCTTCTGCAATATTTAATTATTCTTTGACCACCATTTTAAAGTGAAATTTGTGTGATCCTTAGACTTTTTTCAGTTGAAATATCCGGTATTTTCCGGATGCCGGACACGGAGTAACTTTTTTAATTTTTTATCTACAGGCTTGGAATTTCATTTATGTTTTAATTTTTGCCGTAGTACACAGTACGAGAAAGGGAAAAAAAATCTAATTCATTATTTCTTAATTCCGACTGAAGGGGTTAAATCTAGAAGGAGGAGGCTTGTTTTGGTATTAAGACCTTATACTAAATTTCATTTATCTAAGTTCTTGTGTTTCTGTTTTATTGTATTGATTATACATACGGATAGATAAACAGTATACACGTTGACAAATTTGGTTCAAAAATTGATACAAATATACAGTTTTGGTATAAAGGCTATTTGCTAAATATCCATTTAGCTTTATTTCTATACAAAATAATGATAATTTCAATAGATTTGCTTATGCGAAATTTCGATTTCCAGAGAATATATGAATCAAATTAGAGTTGAAAGTGAGGTGTAGGCTTACTTCATCAATTGCCCTATAGTTCTTATAACAGCATAAAATGCTGCTTTGAAGCAGTAAACATGAAACTAAAGTTTCATTGTTTCAAAGAAATTATTTAACTGCTATTTTTTTCCGAATTTCCCGACATTTACTCGTATTTAAAATGAATTTGCTTGCTAAGTCAAAGGAACAATGAACTAAAATATTTCTGCTGTTAATTGGGAGTTTACCTATTGCAGTAATTTAGTTAAATAGATGAAATTAAAACTTAGCACACAGTATTTGAATTAATTTGTATTAAAATCGACGTTATATTGGTATTGTGAATTGAATCCGTCCAACAAAATTATAAAAAAAAGTTCCTTTTTAAATCCTGGAGTATAATAAAAAGGTTACTGAACCAAATAAACAAGTATTTTTCTTTGTATCTCCCATTGGGATGGAAATGACCTTCACATGTTTCGCAATTGCTCCAGTGGCCTTTATCCATAACGGAAGCAATTGAACCCCCACCTTTTCCCATACAGCCAACAGTAATCCTAAACAAACGAAGAATTCCTCCCCTCCCCTGAGTCAACCCGTGACCGTGTAAGCTCTCAAGATTGTGAGATCAAATTTCAAACTTCCCCTTCCCTAGACAAGAAGGGCTGCACCGTAGCCCTCAGGCAACGGCTGCACCCCTTCTTGTCTAGGGAAGGGGAAGTTTGAAATTTGATCTCACAATCTTGAGAGCTTACACGGTCACGGGTTGATTCAGGGGAGGGGAGGAATTCTTCGTTTGTTTAGGATTACTGTTGGCTGTATGGGAAAAAGGTGGGGGTTCAATTGCTTCCGTTATGGACAAAGGCCACTGGAGCAATTGCGAAACATGTGAAGGTCATTTCCATCCCAATGGGAGATACAAAGAAAAATACTTGTTTATTTGGTTCAGTAACCTTTTTATTATACTCCAGGATTTCAAAAGGAACTTTTTTTTATAATTTTGTTGGACGGATTCAATTCACAATACCTATACAACGTCGATTTTAATAAAAATTAATTCAAATACTGTGTGCTAAGTTTTAATTTCATCTATTTAACTAAATTACTGCAATAGGTAAACTCCCAATTAACAGCAGAAATATTTTAGTTCATTGTTCCTTTGACTTAGCAAGCAAATTCATTTTAAATACGAGTAAATGTCTGGAAATTCGGAAAAAAAATAGCAGTTAAATAATTTCTTTGAAACAATGAAACTTTAGTTTCATATTTACTGCTTCAAAGCAGCATTTTATGCTGTTATAAGAACTATAGGGCAATTGATGAAGTAAGCCTACACCTCACTTTCAACGCTAATTTGATTCATATATTCTCTGGAAATCGAAATTTCGCATAAGCAAATCTATTGAAATTATCATTATTTTGTATAGAAATAAAGCTAAATGGATATTTAGCAAATAGCCTTTATACCAAAACTGTATATTTGTATCAATTTTTGAACAAAATCTGTCAACGTGTATACTGTTTATCTATCCGCATGTATAATCAATACAATAAAACAGAAACACAAGAACTTAGATAAATGAAATTTAGTATATGGTCTTAATACCAAAACAAGCCTCCTCCTTCTAGATTTAACCCCTTCAGTCGGAATTAAGAAATAATGAATTAGATTTTTTTTTTCCTTTCGCGTACGGTGTACTACTGAAAAAATTAAAACATAAATGAAATTCCAAGCCTGTAGATAAAAAATTAAAAAAGTTACTCCGTGTCCGGCATCCGGAAAATACCGGATATTTCAACTGAAAAAAGTCTAAGGATCACACAAATTTCACTTTAAAATGGTGGTCAAAGAATAATTAAATATTGCAGAAGCCTTTTAAATGATAAAAAAGGATTAAAAACAAGAAATTACTCGAAAAACACAATTCACCACCGAGCTCTATTTTGGGAAGAACGACTATTTTCTTGAGTTTTTTTAGTAAAACTAAAAAAATGAAATGAACCCATGCCAGAAACGAAAGAATTCTTACAACGATTATATTGATAAGAAAATCGTGAATCTAATGAAAAAAAAA